>CAUHTR010001552.1:0-75467 GCA_959609185.1 Schmidtea polychroa | reverse complement strand
TTTTTTTTTCAATAAACAAGCCAAGGATAAATATTATTTGGGTGGGTCTCCTTGGTCCTGAGAATTTCAATAGAAAAAGGTAGTCTTCAATAAAAAAGCATGGATTTTTCACACTATAGAGAGGTGGTCTCCTTGGTCCTGAGAATTTCAATAGAAAAGGTGGTTTACATTAAAAACGCATAGTAAATTTTTAAAATAAAGTAAATGATGGGTCTAAAAAATTTAAGTAAATCAGGGTTCAGATTTTTTTTTGAAATAAAGTAAATTATGGTCCAAATTTTAAAATTAAAGTAAATTAAGGTTCTAAAAATTAAATTACAGTAAATTATGGGTCAAAAAATTAAATTAAAGTAAATTTAGGTTCTAAAATATTAAATTAAAGTAAATAATTGTTCAAAATTTAAAATTAAAGTTAATTAAGGGCTCAACTAAGTAAATTATGGTTCAAATTTTTAAATTAAGTAAATAATGGTTCTAAAAAAAATTAAAATAAAGTAAATTAAGGTCCTAAAAAATTAAATTAAAGTAATGAATGGGCACAAATAACTAAATTAAGGTTCTAAAAAATTAAATTAAAGTTAATTAAGGTCCAAATTTTAAAATTAAGTAATCAATGGTAAAAAAATTTTAAATTAAAGTTAAATAAGTAAATTAAAGTAATAATTTTTAAATAAGTAAATTAAAGTAAATTAAAGTAAGATTTTAAATTTATTAACAAAATAATAGAAGGTGTTTGAGAATTGAAATTTTTTAATGAAATTTTTTATGAAATAATTTTTTAAGTAATTTTTAATGAAAATTTTTATGGAATAATTTTTTAAGTAATTTTTAATGGAAATTTTTATGGAATATTTTTCAATGATAATTTTAGATGGAAAATTTCAATGAAATATTTTTCAAAGTCAAATGAAAATTTTAATGGAATAATAGTAATAATATATCAACCAAATACAAAAAAAAATTAACTAAACAAATAAAAATAACTAGACACATAACAAAACATATAAACATTAACTAAACACATAAAAATGAACTAGACACATAACAAACATAAAAATTTACCAAACAAATAACAAATGTATAGATATAAACTTTTATTTAATAAAATTAGTCCTCATCGGACAAAATAACGTCATCGATATCGATGTCATCTTCTCCAAAATCTTCATTTAATTCTTCCTCATCTTCTCCAAAATCTTCATTTAATTCTTCCTCATCTTCTCCATCATTTTCTCCAACATTTTCTGAAATATTTTCTGCAACAATTTCTGCAACATTTTCTCCAATATTTAATTCACTTAATCTTACATGCCCATATGCAAGACTAGTATTTTTCCCCACCCAAACCCTTTTGTCGTCTTTGTTTGTTAGTGCTATTTTTGTGTTTTTAATTGTAAAAATTTGATGATTTTTGCTTGTTATTTTAGTCTGAGGAACCGAAAAAATCTGGTTAGTGTTATAACAATCCAGGTATGACTGATGTTTTATGTCACTACCTTTCAATGTTACACCTTTAGCCTTTTTTGTTTCCTCATCACCCAACAAGCTATAACATTTTGGTCTAAGAAAAACCCATTCCTTATATTTAAGACCTTTATTCTCGTCTTTGAACTTTCCAATGACTGAATCAAGGTTCTTACTATATAAGGAATGACAACTATTGTAATTGGAAGTATCCAATAAATTATCTCGAATCATTGCAGGTAAAAGAACCTCAAGTTTACAGTTAATGACTTCAAGGAAAAAAGAATCTGTATCACCTGCAACGATATTAATTTTACAATTAAACTCATTGCGAAATGATTCCAGATCCTTATATTGCAATTCATACATTCTAAGTTTAGATAGATCAAGTACAGATTGACCAATGTAACTTGGTCTATCTAAACATATAGAATCTGAATTCAATAATGCAGCGATTAAATTATCGTCTATTTTAATAGATTTTTTAAAAGTTGGCTTCGAAGAATATTTAACAAGTTTACCAGCAGTTGTACAAAGACGAAGATTCATTCTTCTCTTTAAATTTTCAACTGTTTTGCCGTATAAACTGTTATTTAGTAATTTATAATAATTTTTATCTAAGTTATTTATGCTTTTTGACCGTAATTCGGTATTTGTATCTATATATTTTTTAAAAATTGGAGATTGCTTAAATCTTACACCTCTATTTACACGTGTTACTTTAACACCAAGTTCTAAATATAATTTTAATAATCTCCAATGAATAACATAATTAGATTTTGGAAGATGAGTTAATAATAATTTTTCAACCTTAGACCCAGCAGGTTTCATTTTTTCAGCAGCTACAGGGAAATCATCCAACTTATCATGAAGCTCAGAAGGAATTACAAGATCAACTTCAAGCGTGTATCCATAAGACAAAGATTCAAGATTTAAATTCCTACATTCATCCATTATTTTATCAAATCCATCAAGAACCCAACAAAATTCGCCACAAGGTAATGATTGACTTAAAGCCCAACCATAAAGATTATTAATATCTATATAAAGTAACTCGGTGTTCTCGTCGGTTTTTACGTAATGCTTATTCACAAAAGTAAGACCGCCTCTTATTCCACCCTCATAAAAGCTAAACATTTCGTTTTCAGTTATGAGTTCAATTGGTTCATTTAAAGACATTAATGCAGAAGACCAAGACATACCTGGAATTCCGAAATAATTCAATGGTTCCAATCTATTGTGAGCAATGGATTTCAACCTAAACTGATGAAAGAAATCAGCCAAAAGAAAACAATCAAGTTTTAGGTAGATCATCATATAATCTAATAAAGTTCTGCAATTAGATTCTACCCAAATCTCCTGAGCTTTTTCATACTCAAGCTCAGTGACACCCTCCCAGATTGGTGGTAATTCATACGTAGTTTGTAGAACATCTAAAGAAGTGGCGAAATTATAAGGGAAGATTCCTTTTTCACATACTATAGTACCAGAAAAAGCAGAATTAGTAAAAGGCAAAGAATTCAAAGTTTTGACTGCTTTAGCCAAAGAATCATTGACAAATTGATAAGAATCAATGAATCTTAAGCTAATTTTGCCTAAATGAGCAATCAAAGAAATAAATTTTTCCGTAGTTATTGGGATGCACCCTAAATTCCAATTTTTAAATTTATTTAATCCATATTTAAGTATATGATGCATATCGTATCCCTTCAAGTTGTGAAATACGATAGGCAAAATTTTATTTATTTTTCTATTTACGTTACATGTGCTACAAGCTGCACCCAAGTATTTGCCCGTAAAATGATCGTGATCTCTAACAGGATCCACGATAGATTTCAAACAAAGATAACAAACCGTTGAATTAATGAATTGTTGTTGCTCATTTTTAGTTAATTTAATCATTGGTTTCCTACCCATTTTATAATAAAAAGGAAGAACCTTATTTAATGCTATATCCTCTATAGCACTTAAAAAACTCTCGACGCAATCTAAACCTATGAACTGCTGATAAGATTTAGATCCGTCAAAGTTATTTACTAGTAAAAGACCAGCAGATATTGGCATGTGTCGCTGAAAATGATCATTATCACAAGGTAAAATAGCCTCAAAATCGGCATAAACTACGAAAGGAGGAGTTACTGTTTTCGACCAGTCAGTAAACTGTAAGAATTTATTTTGAGGGAAAGTATAAAGAGTTGTTCCTAATTGATTGCGTTTGCATAATATTTCATGTTTTTCCAGTGCGTTTCTATTTTTAAAACCATTCAAACAACGATGACACCATAATGATTGTATGCGTGTAGGACAACTAGTGTTTATGTGGCAATTCAGTAACTTATTTAAATTGCTTATAGCAATGTAATGAAAATTGTTCCCTTTATTTAATAAAAGTAAATTAATTACTGTTCCATTTAAAACTTTGGAACGATGTATAATGTCTAAATGGGGGTGTTTTAAAACATAATTATCTATTAATTGTTTGTTATTGTCATAAGAAAAAACGTTAATTATTAAACCAGGATTTTTGGCCTCGAATTTTCTAATATCTTTTAATTTCATTGGTAAATCTAATGGATTATATATTAACTCAGATAAATTATAACTTGATGTCCTATTTCTAGCATAACTATTAACCTCATCATATTTTAAAATAGCTAAAATGCTATATAAAAAACACGAATCATCGGTGTTTTTGATATTAATTAAACAATATTTATTTTTTAGACAAGTAGGTAGTTCAATGAAACTCCTACCACTTAATCTACTTAACCTACTTATTTTTGTTATAGTGAAGTGAATTTCTGTTATTTTTTTTATAATCCAGCTACTTCCTAACTCTGTGATATTACTTATTTTTTCATTTAGTTCCCTAATACCTTCATCAAAAAATGATGCAGTTAAAGGTTTTGCGTAATTCGAAATATTATTAACCTTTATTTCCCCATCTTTTTCAAATTCGATAGTTATTCCGAATTGAATTTTGACGGAGCCTAATTCGTTAATAATATCTCGTAATTTTATAATTAATTGTTCTGGAAATATTATTTCCTTTATATTCAAGTTACTTGTATTTAAACTTAATATTTGATGGGTACCCCTTAGATCTTTTTGTATTATGGGAACATTACCCCCTATTTGTATTATATTTAATCCATCCCAAGAATCAAAGGAATTGAATAATCCGACCTGGGATTCAACAAAAGGCAATCCGACCTGGGATTCAACAAAAGGCAATCCGACCTGGGATTCAACAAAAGACAATCCGACCTGGGATTCAACAAAAGACAATCCATCATTGGATTCAACAAAAGACAATCCAGCCTGGGATTCAACCTCTAATCCGACCTGGGATTCAAAAGAAGAAGTATCTAATTTAATTTTTTTATTTGTATTATTTTTTTCTATAGTTGAGGGTCTTTTAAAAACACTATCTTTTTTAAAATTAAACCTATCTAAATGATTTTTATGTTTATTATAAAAAACGCTATATGTTACAGGGTCACTAGTCTTACATACGGGACATATAAAATATGTTTTATTATAATATTTTTTCATGTAATAATTCTCCATTATAGAATGGCAATTATTATCATGTTCTTTCGATGAACAATAATTTGGATAAAGTATACCTATAAAATAAAAATTTAATAAAAAAAAAATATATATATAATTTAAATGAAATTTTTTAATAATTGTTTACGCAAAAATTTACAAATTTTATTTACTAAAAAATAAAAATTTACTAAATTAAAAATATTAACATTTAATTAAATAAAAAATTATATTAAATTTCCTTTAAATTATATAAAAAAGTAATCAATACTTACATTGTAAATTTTCATTTCGATTTATTGACACATTGACATCATTTTTCTCTTTATTCATATTACCTAAATTATTAATTAATTAAATCAATAAATTTAAAATTATGTTTACTTTTTCTTTTCAAATTTCCTTTAATCTTCGATTTAAATTGTCTTCATTAATATTATCTAAATTAATTAATAAATAAATTAATAAATTAATTAATAAATAAATTAAAATTTACCAAATTCCTGAATTTTTTCTCGAACATTCATAACGTTTTCTATTAAAGAATTCATTTTTAAAGGTTAATTATTTGTTAAATGTGAATAATGATTGATTATTGTTTATAGATTATTATTGTTTATAGATTATTATTGTTTATAGGAACAAATTCTAACCAATCAAAATCAAGGAAGGGTAGGGAAAAAATATATTACGTTGCGGTATTTTAAAATTAAAATTTATTTTAAAAACACATTTTGACGTTAAAGTCGAGTTATGTAACAAAGACATAATAAACTTATTATTTACTACAAATATTTCACCTATCAAATACCTAACTAGAGATGATATATATTGATTGCTCATAAAAGCAAACTTAATCATAAATTTCTGTATATTATTTTGTAAATTATTTCTGTAAATTAAATTTTGTATATTTCTGTATATTTCTGTAAATTATCAAGTAAATTTAAAGTTCTTGATAAGGTTAACTGGTTTCTTAAAAAAGTTCATCAATGTGTAAATATTCTTAGAAAATTATTGAAAAAAAATTATTTAGTCAAATGCATTACAAAGTCATCTAAAATTAAACCAATTACTTAATTATTAACATAACAGTCATTAAAAAAAAATTAATTTTTATTTAAAATTTAACAAATTATCAAGAAATTCAATTAAAATCATCATTAAAACTTTAAATTTTTTAATAAATCAACATGAAATTCTTAGAAATATGAAAAAAAATATTATTACAAAGTTATATCCTATCACATGATTATTAACCTGACTGTCATTAAAAATAATTTTTATTTAAAAAAAAACCAATCAATTAAAATGCATCCAATTATCAAGAAATTAATTAAATTTATCTTAGAACTAACTTAAAATTTTTAAATATTCATTCAATCCACATGAAATTCACGAAAATGATAAAAATTCACAAAAACCATCAACTCTAAAAAAAAAATTACTAATGAATACCTTAAACACAAAAATTTATCCAAATAATCTTTCAAATTAATTCATTAAAATTGAAGACAACACGCTCTATTTCGTCATTACATTCAATTAAAATTAAATAAATCAAGATAAGAACTTTGATAAAAAATATTATTTTAAAATGGTAAAAATTTACACTGTAGTGTTAAATGAAAAGGTAATTATTCTTTAAATCTAATTAACTTAGTCATAATTTTCTTTAATTTAACCCTTTATTTACTTAATTTAGTCCTTGTTTACCGAATATAGAAGTTTAAAATATAGACCATTGATTACTTTAATTTAAAAATGTATCCCTTAATTTACATAATTTCCATCTAAAATTATTTCAAAAAATTTTTTCTAAAATTGTCATTGAAAAATATTTCATAAAAGTTTTCATTTAAAATTTTCATTGAAAAATATTTCATAAAAATTTTTATTAAAAATTACCATTGAAAAATTATTCATAAAATTTCCATCTAAAATTACTTAAAAAATTATTTCATAAAAATTTTCATTAAAAAATTTCAATTCTCAAACACCTTCTATTATTTTGTTAATAAATTTAAAATCTTACTTTAATTTGCTTTAATTTACTTATTTAAAAATTATTAATTTAATTTACTTATTTAAAATATTTGACCATTAATTACTTAATTTAAAAATTTGGACCTTAATTAACTTTAATTTAATTTTTTAGAACCTTAATTTACTTTAATTTTAAATTTTGACCCTTAATTAACTTTAATTCAAAATTTGGACCTTAATTTACTTTAATTGGAAATTTTAGACCTTAATTACTTAATTGAAATTTTAGACCTTAATTTGCTTATTTATCTTTAATTTACTTAAGTTTAAAAATATATACCATAATTTACTTTAATTTAAAATTTTAGACCATAATTTACTTAATTGAAAATTTTAGACCTTAATTTACTTAATTGAAAATTTTAGACCTTAATTTACTTAATTGAAATTTTAGACCTTAATTTACTTAAGTTTAAAAATATATACCATAATTTACTTTAATTTAAAATTTTAGACCATAATTTACTTAATTGAAAATTTTAGACCATAATTTCATGTAAAATTTTAGACCATAATTTACTTATTTGAATATTTTAGACCTTAAATTGCTTAATTTAAAATTTTAGACCTTAATTTGCTTATCTATCTTTAATTTACTTAAGTTTAAAAATATATACTATAATTTACTTTAATTTAAAATTTTATACCATAATTTACTTAATTGTAAATTTTAGACCATAATTTCATGTAAAATTTTAGACCATAATTTACTTAATTGGAAATTTTAGACCTTAATTTGCTTATTTATCTTTAATTTACTTAAGTTTAAAAATATATACCATAATTTACTTAATTGAAAATTTTAGACTTTATTTTAGAACTTAATTGAAAATTTTAGACCTTAATTTGCCTAATTGAAAATTTTAGACCTTAATTTACTTAATTGAAAATTTTAGACCTTAATTTACTTAATTGAAAATTTTAGACCTTAATTTACTTAATTGAAAATTTTTTCAATGACAATTTTACATTAAAATTATGGTCTAAAATTTTCAATTAAGTAAATTAAGGTCTAAAATTTTCAATTAAGTAAATTAAGGTCTAAAATTTTCAATTAAGTAAATTAAGGTCTAAAATTTTCAATTAGGCAAATTAAGGTCTAAAATTTTCAATTAAGTTCTAAAATAAAGTCTAAAATTTTCAATTAAGTAAATTATGGTATATATTTTTAAACTTAAGTAAATTAAAGATAAATAAGCAAATTAAGGTCTAAAATTTCCAATTAAGTAAATTATGGTCTAAAATTTTACATGAAATTATGGTCTAAAATTTACAATTAAGTAAATTATGGTATAAAATTTTAAATTAAAGTAAATTATAGTATATATTTTTAAACTTAAGTAAATTAAAGATAGATAAGCAAATTAAGGTCTAAAATTTTAAATTAAGCAATTTAAGGTCTAAAATATTCAAATAAGTAAATTATGGTCTAAAATTTTACATGAAATTATGGTCTAAAATTTTCAATTAAGTAAATTATGGTCTAAAATTTTAAATTAAAGTAAATTATGGTATATATTTTTAAACTTAAGTAAATTAAGGTCTAAAATTTCAATTAAGTAAATTAAGGTCTAAAATTTTCAATTAAGTAAATTAAGGTCTAAAATTTTCAATTAAGTAAATTATGGTCTAAAATTTTAAATTAAAGTAAATTATGGTATATATTTTTAAACTTAAGTAAATTAAAGATAAATAAGCAAATTAAGGTCTAAAATTTCAATTAAGTAAATTAAGGTCTAAAATTTCCAATTAAAGTAAATTAAGGTCCAAATTTTGAATTAAAGTTAATTAAGGGTCAAAATTTAAAATTAAAGTAAATTAAGGTTCTAAAAAATTAAATTAAAGTTAATTAAGGTCCAAATTTTTAAATTAAGTAATTAATGGTCAAATATTTTAAATAAGTAAATTAAATTAATAATTTTTAAATAAGTAAATTAAAGCAAATTAAAGTAAGATTTTAAATTTATTAACAAAATAATAGAAGGTGTTTGAGAATTGAAATTTTTTAATGAAAATTTTTATGAAATAATTTTTTAAGTAATTTTAGATGGAAATTTTTATGAATAATTTTTCAATGGTAATTTTTAATAAAAATTTTTATGAAATATTTTTCAATGAAAATTTTAAATGAAAACTTTTATGAAATATTTTTCAATGACAATTTTAGAAAAAATTTTTTGAAATAATTTTAGATGGAAATTATGTAAATTAAGGGATACATTTTTAAATTAAAGTAATCAATGGTCTATATTTTAAACTTCTATATTCGGTAAACAAGGACTAAATTAAGTAAATAAAGGGTTAAATTAAAGAAAATTATGACTAAGTTAATTAGATTTAAAGAATAATTACCTTTTCATTTAACACTACAGTGTAAATTTTTACCATTTTAAAATAATATTTTTTATCAAAGTTCTTATCTTGATTTATTTAATTTTAATTGAATGTAATGACGAAATAGAGCGTGTTGTCTTCAATTTTAATGAATTAATTTGAAAGATTATTTGGATAAATTTTTGTGTTTAAGGTATTCATTAGTAATTTTTTTTTTTAGAGTTGATGGTTTTTGTGAATTTTTATCATTTTCGTGAATTTCATGTGGATTGAATGAATATTTAAAAATTTTAAGTTAGTTCTAAGATAAATTTAATTAATTTCTTGATAATTGGATGCATTTTAATTGATTGGTTTTTTTTTAAATAAAAATTATTTTTAATGACAGTCAGGTTAATAATCATGTGATAGGATATAACTTTGTAATAATATTTTTTTTTCATATTTCTAAGAATTTCATGTTGATTTATTAAAAAATTTAAAGTTTTAATGATGATTTTAATTGAATTTCTTGATAATTTGTTAAATTTTAAATAAAAATTAATTTTTTTTTAATGACTGTTATGTTAATAATTAAGTAATTGGTTTAATTTTAGATGACTTTGTAATGCATTTGACTAAATAATTTTTTTTCAATAATTTTCTAAGAATATTTACACATTGATGAACTTTTTTAAGAAACCAGTTAACCTTATCAAGAACTTTAAATTTACTTGATAATTTACAGAAATATACAGAAATATACAAAATTTAATTTACAGAAATAATTTACAAAATAATATACAGAAATTTATGATTAAGTTTGCTTTTATGAGCAATCAATATATATCATCTCTAGTTAGGTATTTGATAGGTGAAATATTTGTAGTAAATAATAAGTTTATTATGTCTTTGTTACATAACTCGACTTTAACGTCAAAATGTGTTTTTAAAATAAATTTTAATTTTAAAATACCGCAACGTAATATATTTTTTCCCTACCCTTCCTTGATTTTGATTGGTTAGAATTTGTTCCTATAAACAATAATAATCTATAAACAATAATAATCTATAAACAATAATCAATCATTATTCACATTTAACAAATAATTAACCTTTAAAAATGAATTCTTTAATAGAAAACGTTATGAATGTTCGAGAAAAAATTCAGGAATTTGGTAAATTTTAATTTATTTATTAATTAATTTATTAATTTATTTATTAATTAATTTAGATAATATTAATGAAGACAATTTAAAATCGAAGATTAAAGGAAATTTGAAAAGAAAAAGTAAACATAATTTTAAATTTATTGATTTAATTAATTAATAATTTAGGTAATATGAATAAAGAGAAAAATGATGTCAATGTGTCAATAAATCGAAATGAAAATTTACAATGTAAGTATTGATTACTTTTTTATATAATTTAAAGGAAATTTAATATATTTTTTATTTAATTAAATGTTAATATTTTTAATTTAGTAAATTTTTATTTTTAGTAAATAAAATTTGTAAATTTTTGCGTAAACAATTATTAAAAAATTTCATTTAAATTATATATATATTTTTTTTTTATTAAATTTTTATTTTATAGGTATACTTTATCCAAATTATTGTTCATCGAAAGAACATGATAATAATTGCCATTCTATAATGGAGAATTATTACATGAAAAAATATTATAATAAAACATATTTTATATGTCCCGTATGTAAGACTAGTGACCCTGTAACATATAGCGTTTTTTATAATAAACATAAAAATCATTTAGATAGGTTTAATTTTAAAAAAGATAGTGTTTTTAAAAGACCCTCAACTATAGAAAAAAAATAATACAAATAAAAAAATTAAATTAGATACTTC
Organism: Schmidtea polychroa; assembly: GCA_959609185.1. Classification (NCBI taxonomy): domain Eukaryota; kingdom Metazoa; phylum Platyhelminthes; order Tricladida; family Dugesiidae; genus Schmidtea; species Schmidtea polychroa. The sequence goes on along the minus strand of CAUHTR010001552.1, from coordinate 64,227 downwards.
TTCTTTTGAATCCCAGGTCGGATTAGAGGTTGAATCCCAGGCTGGATTGTCTTTTGTTGAATCCAATGATGGATTGTCTTTTGTTGAATCCCAGGTCGGATTGTCTTTTGTTGAATCCCAGGTCGGATTGCCTTTTGTTGAATCCCAGGTCGGATTGCCTTTTGTTGAATCCCAGGTCGGATTATTCAATTCCTTTGATTCTTGGGATGGATTAAATATAATACAAATAGGGGGTAATGTTCCCATAATACAAAAAGATCTAAGGGGTACCCATCAAATATTAAGTTTAAATACAAGTAACTTGAATATAAAGGAAATAATATTTCCAGAACAATTAATTATAAAATTACGAGATATTATTAACGAATTAGGCTCCGTCAAATTCAATTCGGAATAACTATCGAATTTGAAAAAGATGGGGAAATAAAGGTTAATAATATTTCGAATTACGCAAAACCTTTAACTGCATCATTTTTTGATGAAGGTATTAGGGAACTAAATGAAAAAATAAGTAATATCACAGAGTTAGGAAGTAGCTGGATTATAAAAAAAATAACAGAAATTCACTTCACTATAACAAAAATAAGTAGGTTAAGTAGATTAAGTGGTAGGAGTTTCATTGAACTACCTACTTGTCTAAAAAATAAATATTGTTTAATTAATATCAAAAACACCGATGATTCGTGTTTTTTATATAGCATTTTAGCTATTTTAAATATGATGAGGTTAATAGTTATGCTAGAAATAGGACATCAAGTTATAATTATCTGAGTTAATATATAATCCATTAGATTTACCAATGAAATTAAAAGATATTAGAAAATTCGAGGCCAAAAATCCTGGTTTAATAATTAACGTTTTTTCTTATGACAATAACAAACAATTAATAGATAATTATGTTTTAAAACACCCCCATTTAGACATTATACATCGTTCCAAAGTTTTAAATGGAACAGTAATTAATTTACTTTTATTAAATAAAGGGAACAATTTTCATTACATTGCTATAAGCAATTTAAATAAGTTACTGAATTGCCACATAAACACTAGTTGTCCTACACGCATACAATCATTATGGTGTCATCGTTGTTTGAATGGTTTTAAAAATAGAAACGCACTGGAAAAACATGAAATATTATGCAAACGCAATCAATTAGGAACAACTCTTTATACTTTCCCTCAAAATAAATTCTTACAGTTTACTGACTGGTCGAAAACAGTAACTCCTCCTTTCGTAGTTTATGCCGATTTTGAGGCTATTTTACCTTGTGATAATGATCATTTTCAGCGACACATGCCAATATCTGCTGGTCTTTTACTAGTAAATAACTTTGACGGATCTAAATCTTATCAGCAGTTCATAGGTTTAGATTGCGTCGAGAGTTTTTTAAGTGCTATAGAGGATATAGCATTAAATAAGGTTCTTCCTTTTTATTATAAAATGGGTAGGAAACCAATGATTAAATTAACTAAAAATGAGCAACAACAATTCATTAATTCAACGGTTTGTTATCTTTGTTTGAAATCTATCGTGGATCCTGTTAGAGATCACGATCATTTTACGGGCAAATACTTGGGTGCAGCTTGTAGCACATGTAACGTAAATAGAAAAATAAATAAAATTTTGCCTATCGTATTTCATAACTTGAAGGGATACGATATGCATCATATACTTAAATATGGATTAAATAAATTTAAAATTGGAATTTAGGGTGCATCCCAATAACTACGGAAAAATTTATTTCTTTGATTGCTCATTTAGGCAAAATTAGCTTAAGATTCATTGATTCTTATCAATTTGTCAATGATTCTTTGGCTAAAGCAGTCAAAACTTTGAATTCTTTGCCTTTTACTAATTCTGCTTTTTCTGGTACTATAGTATGTGAAAAAGGAATCTTCCCTTATAATTTCGCCACTTCTTAGATGTTCTACAAACTACGTATGAATTACCACCAATCTGGGAGGGTGTCACTGAGCTTGAGTATGAAAAAGCTCAGGAGATTTGGGTAGAATCTAATTGCAGAACTTTATTAGATTATATGATGATCTACCTAAAACTTGATTGTTTTCTTTTGGCTGATTTCTTTCATCAGTTTAGGTTGAAATCCATTGCTCACAATAGATTGGAACCATTGAATTATTTTGGAATTCCAGGTATGTCTTGGTCTTCTGCATTAATGTCTTTAAATGAACCAATTGAACTCATAACTGAAAACGAAATGTTTAGCTTTTATGAGGGTGGAATAAGAGGCGGTCTTACTTTTGTGAATAAGCATTACGTAAAAACCGACGAGAACACCGAGTTACTTTATATAGATATTAATAATCTTTATGGTTGGGCTTTAAGTCAATCATTACCTTGTGGCGAATTTTGTTGGGTTCTTGATGGATTTGATAAAATAATGGATGAATGTAGGAATTTAAATCTTGAATCTTTGTCTTATGGATACACGCTTGAAGTTGATCTTGTAATTCCTTCTGAGCTTCATGATAAGTTGGATGATTTCCCTGTAGCTGCTGAAAAAATGAAACCTGCTGGGTCTAAGGTTGAAAAATTATTATTAACTCATCTTCCAAAATCTAATTATGTTATTCATTGGAGATTATTAAAATTATATTTAGAACTTGGTGTTAAAGTAACACGTGTAAATAGAGGTGTAAGATTTAAGCAATCTCCAATTTTTAAAAAATATATAGATACAAATACCGAATTACGGTCAAAAAGCATAAATAACTTAGATAAAAATTATTATAAATTACTAAATAACAGTTTATACGGCAAAACAGTTGAAAATTTAAAGAGAAGAATGAATCTTCGTCTTTGTACAACTGCTGGTAAACTTGTTAAATATTCTTCGAAGCCAACTTTTAAAAAATCTATTAAAATAGACGATAATTTAATCGCTGCATTATTGAATTCAGATTCTATATGTTTAGATAGACCAAGTTACATTGGTCAATCTGTACTTGATCTATCTAAACTTAGAATGTATGAATTGCAATATAAGGATCTGGAATCATTTCGCAATGAGTTTAATTGTAAAATTAATATCGTTGCAGGTGATACAGATTCTTTTTTCCTTGAAGTCATTAACTGTAAACTTGAGGTTCTTTTACCTGCAATGATTCGAGATAATTTATTGGATACTTCCAATTACAATAGTTGTCATTCCTTATATAGTAAGAACCTTGATTCAGTCATTGGAAAGTTCAAAGACGAGAATAAAGGTCTTAAATATAAGGAATGGGTTTTTCTTAGACCAAAATGTTATAGCTTGTTGGGTGATGAGGAAACAAAAAAGGCTAAAGGTGTAACATTGAAAGGTAGTGACATAAAACATCAGTCATACCTGGATTGTTATAACACTAACCAGATTTTTTCGGTTCCTCAGACTAAAATAACAAGCAAAAATCATCAAATTTTTACAATTAAAAACACAAAAATAGCACTAACAAACAAAGACGACAAAAGGGTTTGGGTGGGGAAAAATACTAGTCTTGCATATGGGCATGTAAGATTAAGTGAATTAAATATTGGAGAAAATGTTGCAGAAATTGTTGCAGAAAATATTTCAGAAAATGTTGGAGAAAATGATGGAGAAGATGAGGAAGAATTAAATGAAGATTTTGGAGAAGATGAGGAAGAATTAAATGAAGATTTTGGAGAAGATGACATCGATATCGATGACGTTATTTTGTCCGATGAGGACTAATTTTATTAAATAAAAGTTTATATCTATACATTTGTTATTTGTTTGGTAAATTTTTATGTTTGTTATGTGTCTAGTTCATTTTTATGTGTTTAGTTAATGTTTATATGTTTTGTTATGTGTCTAGTTATTTTATTTGTTTAGTTAATTTTTTTTTGTATTTGGTTGATATATTATTACTATTATTCCATTAAAATTTTCATTTGACTTTGAAAAATATTTCATTGAAATTTTCCATCTAAAATTATCATTGAAAAATATTCCATAAAAATTTCCATTAAAAATTACTTAAAAAATTATTCCATAAAAATTTTCATTAAAAATTACTTAAAAAATTATTTCATAAAAAAATTTCATTAAAAAATTTCAATTCTCAAACACCTTCTATTATTTTGTTAATAAATTTAAAATCTTACTTTAATTTACTTTAATTTACTTATTTAAAAATTATTACTTTAATTTACTTATTTAACTTTAATTTAAAATTTTTTTACCATTGATTACTTAATTTTAAAATTTGGACCTTAATTAACTTTAATTTAATTTTTTAGAACCTTAATTTAGTTATTTGTGCCCATTCATTACTTTAATTTAATTTTTAGGACCTTAATTTACTTTATTTTAATTTTTTTTAGAACCATTATTTACTTAATTTAAAAATTTGAACCATAATTTACTTAGTTGAGCCCTTAATTAACTTTAATTTTAAATTTTGAACAATTATTTACTTTAATTTAATATTTTAGAACCTAAATTTACTTTAATTTAATTTTTTGACCCATAATTTACTGTAATTTAATTTTTAGAACCTTAATTTACTTTAATTTTAAAATTTGGACCATAATTTACTTTATTTCAAAAAAAAATCTGAACCCTGATTTACTTAAATTTTTTAGACCCATCATTTACTTTATTTTAAAAATTTACTATGCGTTTTTAATGTAAACCACCTTTTCTATTGAAATTCTCAGGACCAAGGAGACCACCTCTCTATAGTGTGAAAAATCCATGCTTTTTTATTGAAGACTACCTTTTTCTATTGAAATTCTCAGGACCAAGGAGACCCACCCAAATAATATTTATCCTTGGCTTGTTTATTGAAAAAAAAATTTGTATTTAAAATCCCAGAAAACATTGGGCATTACGGCAACAATTATGTAATCAAAAAATGTCTACGGAAAAAGTTATGCAATCAAAAGTTTGCAACATTTTTTACCCCCCCCCCCCTATTGCTGCCGCGGGCTACTAACTACCTACTGACGTATAAAACAATTTAGTGTAAAGTATTAAAAAAAATCAAAAAACTATAAAAAATATAAAATTTCATTTATAAAAATATAAATATATAACGAATAAAATTATTCAATTAGTTGTTTTCAATATTCATTAAAGTTATTATTACAATTGTCGAAAATCAATTGTTTAAATAGACTAAATCAATTACTGAAAACGTAAGATTTTGAATATTTTTTTTCGGAAAATTATTTTTAAAAATATTCCGTAAGTAATATATTTAAATATTTTAAATAATTTGCTTTCCAATTATATTTGCGATGAATTACTGATTAAATTATTAAGTTAGTTTCATAATTTATTATACAATTTAGATTGACTGTCAAATATGAATGCAAAATTGAACGAAATTTCCCAGTTGCTATCAGATTACAAATTTATAATTCTAAATGATATTCCTGAGGATTATAAATGCGGAATTTGCAAAGGAATTATCAACAATGCTTATCAAGCAAATTGCGGATGTAATTTTTGTCAGAAATGCACCAATCAATTTATTGAAAATGGCGGTACTAATTGCCCTTCATGTCAATATGAAGATGCATCAGAATTTGCAAAAAATTATGGATTGAACATATAAATTTCTAAAATTACAGTGAGATGTCCAAATAAAAATTGTGGTCATGAATATAAGCTCACAGAAATGAGCGAGCATTTGAGATTATGCTCAAAAATATGTTTGGAATACCCGTTTGGGGCTGTTGGTTGTCAGTTGAAGGAGATGAGCAGTGATAAATTAACTGACCATTTCATGTCAAATATTGAAGACCATAGCAAAATATTAATTGAATTGAGAAATGAGATAAGAGAACTGAAGGGAAACGATATGATAAAAGATGAAAGTATTAAATTATTGAGGAATGAGATCAAGGAGAACAAAGAAAATGAAGCTAAAATTCAATCGCTAATAGAAATAAAGATAGCAAATGACATGAGAAGAGATGAAGGAATAAAATCAATGCGATAAAGGTAAATAAAATGTCTGAATGATTTATTGATGACTGTCATAATTCAGCAAGAAAATCAAGAACTGAAAACCTTGATGAGGGATAGCAATAATAATTTATCGATCAAATTGGATCAAATGAATATCGAGATAAATAACTGGTGCAGAAATGACACGGTCAAATCGCTAAATGATCAGATTGAATCTATGAGAGTAAAATAATTGATTGAATAGATTTGATCAATTGATTTATAAATATTCAGATCGAGAAATCGGAATTGGAACAACAAATGAAAATCGTTGACAGAAAATGCCAAGTTAGAATTGGCAGCGTTTGATTAATGATGATGATAAATTGATTTCAGGAATTGAAAGGAAATGTGGAAATCATTCAACTATTAATGTCTGAGAGTGATAGAAATACAAAGGAAATACAGGAAATGAAGAGTTCAAGGGATATAGTGGCAAAGGAAATGCAGGAATTGAATGGAAATGTGCAAATCATTCACCTGGTAATGGCTGAGAGTGATAGAAATACAAAGGAAATTCAGGAAATGAAGAGTGAAAGGGATAGAATGACAAAGGAAATAGAGCGAATCGATAAATTTCTGGAAATGCAGAATAGTGGGTTTTTGATGTGGCCGATCGGTAAAATCAGTGAAATGAATGTGATGATGAGTGAAATGTTTTACGATTTCAAAAATCCATACCCAATGCAATTAAAGTTACTTAATGCAGAAGATAAATTTAATATTAAATTAATAATTCATTTTGATGCATTCGATGATGATTTGCAATGGCCAGTTAAAGTAGAAGTACATATTGATATTACGTCATTGAGTGGTGATCAAATATCAGAATCGCTGACAAAATCATCCACAATCATAAAACCAACAAATGATTCATCTGAAATCGATGATTTATTTTCAATTGACTTTGCAGATGTGAATGAATTGCAACTTTTTGATAATTGTTTAATTGTTTGTTCTGTTGAATTTGAATGAAGTTGACCCCATTTCATCCCAACTGTCATCTGATTGTGCATTGCAAGCTTGGTGCAACAGTTATAATTTTATCTAGTCATTTAAACAAATAAATTTTGCAACGAGTTAATCTGCTCTGTTGCAAATTATAAATGCTTCAAAGTCCAGTCGTGATTATTAATTTTCGCGATTATTGATTAAAGAGCGAAAAATCATTAAAAATGCAACTGATTTACTGAACTCGGTATCACTACTTTTAAGATTTTCCAATTATGAGAAAGATGAAAGATTCTAAAAGTTCTAATTAGAAATTTTGTTAGAAATTTCGATAAAAATATTTTTAAAGAAAGATTGAAAATTGTTTAAATAAGAAACAAAAGAAAAGATAATTTTTGAGTGTATAATTTCTTAAATAAAATTTATGGAATTATCTAGTAATTTGCAAACCGATATTACTGATTTAGCGAATGATAATCCTAATACCAATAAATATATAAAGTAGTAAAATTAAAATTATTAAAATTAAATTATTTAAATTATTCAAAACAGTAAATAAATAAATATTAATTAGTTTAAATATGAATCATCAAAAATCTGCATATAAGTTAATAAGAATTTTCTAATAAAATCTAGTAAATAATTTATTTAGATTGAATAAATAAAATGAAATTTTTAAAATTTACAATTGACAAAGTCAACAATTAACTTAGAAATGTCTACATAATTGTTATTAATTTCCAAACGCGATTGATAAAAGCCCCTTAATGATAACATTAAATTATCGAATAAATAAGTAAATTACTCTAATTGCAATATTCTAGCATATCCAAGCAAATGATTGATTCTTCACTGAAATAATCTAAAAATCAAATAAATTGCATTGGTCATTACTCCAAATAATTTATAAAATCGATTGAAACCAAGTTCAATAAAATCTTTGTTCTAAAGGTAAATTACTCTCCTCGAAATTTAGAATAAAATGACTCTTAACAGGGGCGTAGCCAAGGGGACCCTTAGGTGCCCGGGCACCCCCCCTCTTGATTGGAATTTAATACAAATTTTAACGGTTTTAATTTTTTTGAATTAAACATATTGTTTAAAATTTTTTTTTAAATAAATTCAACCAATAAAATTGATTTAATTGAATTGATCATTAATTAAAGGTAAGCAAATCGAATCAAATCATTTTTAAACGTTCATGTAAAGAATAACTTAATATATTCTAGAAATAAAATTACGAGAAATAACGATGGATCTAATCTTAACTATTTTAAGAAAATAAAAAAGACAGAGGATGGAATTGATGAGTACAATAATAATGACAATAGTTGGTTCACGAATGAGTCAAAATCAGAAACCCCTATTCAAACAGAAACTGGAGATACAACTCAAAGTCTACCAGCAACTAGTGAGACATCAAATCGATCAAGTAATGTACTATCAGGTGACATTAGATTTTATCAAAATGTTACATCACTGAGCGATGATGCAAAAATCAATGCAATCAATATGATCGAAAATCCGGATTATTCATACAACTATCCACAGACAACTATACTCGTAAAGAACAGAAAATTTCAGTGGACTTGGTTTAAAACTTTTCCATGGTTGGCTTATTCAAAGTCTACAGATAGTGCTTTTTGTAAGTTTTGGTACTTTTTTGAACTCGAGCAAGATCAAAATTTGGTTTCGGTGGGTTTCAAAAATTGGCATAAAAGTTCGAAAAATTTTACACATCATCAAAGCACTGCTTCTCATCTGAAAACTGTAGCTATTGTGACATCTCTAAGCTCTATATCGGAAGGAAAAAAATCAGCCAATTAATATGATAATTAAAAAAGAATTGAATTTGGAAAAGCAGAAGAATCACTTATTGTTAAATCCAATCATAGAATCTATTATTTTATGTGGTCGTCAAAACATTCCGTTGCGTGGAAAATATGATTCAGGTTCATTACTTTCAACAGATAACAGTGTAAATGATGGAAATTTACGATCCTTCTTTCGATGGCGAGCACATTAGGATAAGGAATTTAACGAACTAGCACAAAATACTCCAAAAAATGCAAATTATCTGAGTCCTACGATTCAAAGCGAAATCATCTCAATAATTGAAAAAATTATTATCAAACTTCGAATAGCTAAATTAAAAAAAAGTCTTCTTTTTTCTCAATTTAAGCTGACGAAACTTCGGATAGAGCTAACAAAGAACAGTTGGCTATTGAAGTGCTTTACTTCAATTTCGATAAGCTTGAAATCAATGAAGACTTTTTAAAATTTGTTCCAATAATCGATAAAACCGCCGATAGAATATCATCAGAGATAACTTTTCAAGAACTTAATGTAGATTTAAGCTTCTGTGTCGGTCAGGGATATGATGGAGCGGCTATTATGACAGGAGAGAAATTAGGCGTTGCAAGAAGAATTAGAGATAGTTTTCCAAGTGCCATCTACATTCATTGCATGAGTCACTGTCTTAATTTGACATTGACAGATTCGTGTAATATTGTCTTACTTAAAAGCTGTACTGAGACAATTAAGCAAATTTTCAACTTTTTTAATACACCAAAGAGTCAGCAAGTTCTCCTAGAAAGCATTGCAGAAAAATGTCCAGAAAGCACAAAAAAAAGTTTAAAAATATATGTCCTACACGATTTATAGAACTCTTTCAGACAACTGCAACTTTCACTAACTTTTTCGATGGAGTTGCGTCTGGCCTTCAGAGCATTGTTGAATGGAATGATGATGCTTCACATTTAGCAATTGGATTCTTAAATACGATTCTTACATTTGAATTTATAATGTCTTTATTGTCACTTGACTATACGCTGAGCATTACTATAGGACTTAGCAGATATTTACAAGCAATTTTGATTGACATAACACAAGCTATAGAAGCATCATCGGATATTATTGACATATTCAAGGAAATTGAGGGAGATTTATCAAACAAGATTGATACGATATATTCAAATGCAACAAAAATTACAGAAAAATATGAAATTGATATTTGAAAACCGAGATTTTGTGGATAAACCACGTATGATTATTTTAAGCACAAAAGATTATTATCAAAATATTTTATTCAAACCGCTTATTAGTAATTTCTGCAGCAAACTTGAGGAAAGATTTCAAAAGCATAATGAAATTATGACAGGATTTCGAATCATTAGTAACCACAACATTATTGCTGAAGAAGAAATTGCGAAAGCTGTTGATGATATTTTGGACTTTTATGGTGACTACTTGCAAGCTTCAACTGCTCAATTAAAATTAAAATTGAAATTAAAATGTGGAATTTGAGATTATCAAAGCTTGTTGAAAAACCGAATTCAATAATCGATCATATGAAGTCTTGTAATAGTACATTTTTTCCGAACGTTTTAAAGTTGCTTTCAATAGTAGTAGCCCTTCCTGTTACAAATTGTATGCTTGAAAGAAGCATTAGTAAATTTAATTTAATCCAAACTTTTGACCGTGCTACATTGACTGAGGATCGCTTAAATGGATCAATTTTATTAAATATTTATAGAGATTTGTCATTTGAGATCGAAGAAGTTTGATTGAAATGTCAAAATCTGCCCGTAGAATCAAAATAAATGTATGAATTATGTAAACTTTTTGAAATAAATGTTAAAATTTTAACAGTTTTTGTGGTTCAAAAATTTTTTTTGGGCAGGCCCCTCAAGAATTCCTGGCTACGCCCCTGACTCTTAAAGATTTTAAACAATATCCAACCGACTATATCCTCCTTAAAAGATCATATATTCCCACAAACCATCCCTCACCATATGACTATAATTATACCCCCTTTAAACATTATTATCCAACAAACTCTATCCTTTAATTTCCTTAAAGATCCCACCCATATATCCCTTTTCAGTGGCGAAACAGGGGGGTAGGGAGGGACAGGTGCCCCGGGACGCAGTGTAATGGGGTGCAAAATTTCTTTTAGAAAAATCGAAAAATAAATATAATATATATAATCTAATATATTCAATAAAATTTTTTTCTATCACTCGGAATCCATATGTAATTCGGCCGTTAAATTAAATTTTCTATATTTGCGGAATTAAAATTAATAACTAGATATTTATCTAAATGCATATTTTGTTTAAATGAAGTGTTTTACAAATTGTAAATTACAATATATTAATTTTTTTAATTAGACAAACAAGTAGACAAACAAGTACTCTCGAATTTGATTTTTGATAATTAATTTATCTACTCTATTAAATTTTTTCGAGTTAATTAAATTAATTTATGTGCCCAATTAATAAATCCATGAGAACAGTAATTTCTTGATGTCAAATAAATAATTAATTATTACATATTATAAATCCTTGGCACAATCAATTGACTCATTAGCACAGTAATGTTTTTTTAGGAGCACGTTTAATAATACCTCTTTAAAATCTATGAAGTATTGACCAGATAGGGATCCATAATTGAAAGATATTCCCCTATGTAACCCCCCCTCTTTAACATTTTATATCAAAGTTTCAAATTAAACCATTTTTCTTTGAAATTTTGATATATTTTTAACTACGTAGAAATTGGTGGTCAGACAAAGGCGCATAAGACAAGTGCATACAGTGACAATTGCGCACTATGACAAATTGCTCACATAGACAAATGCGCACAAACTCGATTAGATTATGTTTTTTAATTTAATTAATTTAATTTAATATTTTTTTAAATTAATTAATTTTATGAAGCTTAACACCAACAAGTAGCTACTATTATACAGAGTTATCAAGAAGAACCGGACAGCTGATATATTTGAGGCGAATGAATAATTTTCAATAAGGAATAAGTGAGTTTATTTCTTTTTGGTCAATATTTTTAATTAATTTCTTGGTCATAATCTAGCTTTATTTTTACTGTTATTTGAATTGAAGTAAACTGCACACAAAATGATTGAGCAAAAATGGGACATACATGCTATCAGTGGCGGTCTGTCAATTTTTGGGGTTTTTTCAATTATTTTATTTTAATTAATGTGCAATAAAAAAAAATTTCTTTTGTACATATTTATTATTTAATTATTATAAATGCATTATTATTATAAAACTATTTACTGTAAATCCATATTTTTATTATTGTTTTTTGTTGTGCATTTGTATATGTGAGCATTTGTCATCGTGCGCTTTTGTCTTGTGTGCACTTGTCATGGAACTTATGAAGGACAACAGAATTTAATTCGTATAAAATTAAAAAAAATAATAATTAATTAAATAAGTTTTTGATTTACAAATTATTTAGTGCACGAATAAAATGTTTTAAATTATTTATAAAAGTAATTAAAATACATAACTCTAAATATTTTTAATAAATGATTGTATAGTTTATAACGTTTTTATCGAAATTTGTTTGTTTAAATATATTTAAAATTTCCAAATTTGTAAACAAAAATGGTTGATAATGAGAATGATCATAAAGATCCTAACAATTTAAATAATAACTTTAATAATCATTTTGTCAGGCCTAATTTGTAAGTTGTTAATTAATTTTAAGCAGTACATTTAAGTTTTTCAGTGATGATAGATTTTCACGACCTATAAATGCTAGAGGAATTCGACCTAATAGTCGATCAACTCCAACTATGATGATGAGACCTGGAATTAGGTTCATATTGTATTGATTCTTAATTTCATTAATTTAATATAAAGGCCTCCATTTAATAATCGGTTTGACACGTTTCCTATGCCCAATAGACCGGAAATGCATCACAGGCCTGTAAATTGTGGTCAAATGAATGAGAAAATTGATAATCGGGACATGAATGATAATAATTTTCGTGCAATGCCACCTCGTGATTTCTTTAATCGGCCTCAGATGCAAGGTCGATGTGATATAAGACAACCAGTTAGAGATTTCCATGAACGTAATATTAGAGATCGTCCTCCGTTCCCTGGGCGATTTCCTCCTCCAAGAGAAAATCAACCGTTTCATATGCCACCTAGATTACCTAATAATATGCCTAACAGAATGCCACAAAACCGATTTCAGGGAATGCATCAACGGCCGAGATTTGAAAATAATAACGGAAATGCTACAAGATTTCCATCTAACGATACAATCGTTAATGAAAATTCTAATGAAGAAATTAAGAATATAGAAAAACCAATGGATATCCCTAAAATTAGCGATTCTCAAATTTCTGTGAGTATGCCGCCTGCAATCAATATAAATAATCCTATTAATGCACCCAATCCAATGCTTACTAGACCAGTAAATTTTGAAAGACCTAACATGCCTATTATGGAGAGAAATCCAGGAATTCAAAGTGTAATCCGACCTCCTCCGCAATTCAATAATCCTCGCATGCCACCAAATTTCGGGGGGTTACCGGGAATGCCAAATATGTCGAACATTCCAAATATGCAGAATGTTCCAAATATACCAAAAATGCCTCATTTACACAATGTACCGAATATGGCAAATATTCCTACTATGCCTCCAAATATGCCACCATTTAACCAGAGGCCAGAAATGTTTGACCCGCATATGAGATTTCACAATCCTCCACCTCAACGCCCAGATGCTAATAATCCCGAATCAGTTCTTCAGATCAAACCAGCAGAACCAGTGACGTTACCACCTCCATTTCGATTACCAACACCGTTTAGACCTCCATTTGCTCACATGCCACCACCAATGATGAACCAAGCTCCACCGTTACCAATGCATCCCGATCCAAATTTTAGTGGAAATAAAATCGATAAACCGTTAACATTAGCTACGTTAAACGAACAAGATGTTTGGGTGCAGAATCCAACTAGTGATGGCCGCATATATTACTACCAATGGAAAACACGACAAACAACGTGGGACAGGCCTCAGGGTGTCAAAGTGAGTATCAATTCTAATTTTTAACTGTAATTTATTAGACAATTATATTATTTACTGTCACAATTTTGATTAAAGTGGGTGTAAAAAAATTTCTTTAATGCGGGAACTGTATATGTAGTTTTACAGTTTTGCAAATAAATTGACCAATTATAAGTTATACTATACGGAAATCGATTGGACAAAGAATTTTTGCCACTTAAATTATTAGAATAGATTTATATATTTTGTAAATCGATTTAGCAAAGCTTTTATTTTCAACAATTTTTGGAATATCTATATTTAATAATTCATGTTCACTCTTATTCGAAATTCCTGTTTTAAATCCTTTAAAAATTTCAGATTATTATTCAATCGGAGCTTGATAGCATCTTAGCGAATAAAAATCCTGCAACGATATCTTCGGCGCCCGTGCAATTAGTAATTCCAAATATCGCCCCACAACCGACGAAACCTCCTGAGGTTGTGGAATGGAATGAATATAAAGCACCAGATGGGCGCCCATATTTCCATAATCGTAGAACTGCAGTGACAACTTGGGAGAAACCACACGTCCTTATCGACTGGGAAAGTAAATAACCTATCTTTGTTAAAATTTTAAAAACTGGTAATCTAGACAAAATAAATGGAGTAAAACCAGCTGAACCGGCACCAAATCCGGAGAAATCAATTAGTAAATCGACAGAAGCAGAAGAAAATAAAGTTGACGATTCCAAAGACGAAAGCAGTGACGTAATAAATTCAGCTTTTGTTGTGTTGCCATTTATATGAAATTTGAATAGGAATCCAACGACGAAGGCGATGAAGATGAGGAGAGTACTGAAAATTCTAAAGCTCGAGATAAATCGAAACCGATATCGAGCACACCAGTCAGTGGAACTCCCTGGTGTATCGTTTGGACCGGTGATGGCCGTGTTTTCTTTTTCAATCCCGCTAAACGGCTCAGTGTTTGGGACCGCCCAGACGACCTGAAAGATCGTAGCGATGTCGATAAAATTCTCCTGGAACCTCCTAAACAAGTCTCAGAGAAATCCGAGAAAAATGACGCAGAAAAACCGGCTGCCGTCATCTCTGTTGATTTAGATGAACCTCCGGCTAAAAAACAAAAAATGTAAGAAATGCAAAACAATCGGGTTATTGATTTTAATTTGAATAGAAATTCGAACGAGGAAGAGAAAGCAGCATCGGATTCATCGGAAGAAAACGAGGACGAAAAAGAAGACAATTCTGCCAGTCAAAATGATTTGAATGAATCGGTTAAAGATTCCGTTCCATTAACCAAAGAAGCCGCTAAAGAAGCCGAAGAGAAAGCATCGAAAGAACGAGCACTGTTACCGATGGATGTCAGAGTAGCGCAATTTCGTGAAATGCTTATCGAGAAACAGGTTTCCGCTTTTTCTACCTGGGAAAAGGAACTACACAAAATTGTGTTCGATCCCCGATACCTGCTGCTCGCCAGTAAAGAGAGAAAAGTTGCATTTGAAAACTATGTCAAAGAGCGAGCTGAAGAAGAACGACGTGAAAAGAAAAACCAAGTCCGTGAAAATAAAGATTTATATAAGAAATTACTAAAGGAAGCCAATTTAAATCACAAGTAAAAAAAATATGAAAATAATCATTTCAATTTTGTATGATATAATATTCATATTCAGATCATCATATTCAGATTTCTCAAGTAAGTATTCTAAGGATGAAAGATTCAAAGCTATTGATAAAGCTCGAGATCGAGAAACGATGTTTCAAGATTTTATCAATGATTTACGTAAGAAAGACAAAGAAGATAAACATAAAGATAAGGATAAAGTACGTTATTGTTAGAAATGGCAAATTAAATCAATAAATAATAATATTGGTAATAAAATAATAATATTAATTAATATATTGATCTAAATAATTGTATTAATTGCTTGTATTAATTGTTGATTATATTATTTGGAAACATTTTAATTTTCTACAACTCATACTCAAAAGGATTTATCGGTTATATATGAATCGTTTTATCTTTTGTTTTCCCTATCTCCTGAACTCGCGTTTAATTTACCAGAAATAACGATATTAAACCCAAATTCTACTTAAAAATTGATGTTTATATACAGGAATATCGATAATTTCTGTGGTTTTTTAGAGTCTAATTATGTCATTGGATTTTATGATTTGTTTTCTCCGTTAAAATATTTGAGTTTCGATTAAATATCGATTATAATAGTGCTGATGAAGCAATTCATTGTTCTTATTGTGGAACCAACAAATATTAATATAATTTTCTGACCCTGGTTGTAATATTCGGTTAATAAATTGTCGCTCTCACGAACAGCCTCTCAGGCACTAAATTATTATCCAATTAAGTCAGGTGAGAGCCGCTATGGGTTTTTATCGATGCAATTATTAATTACGTCACGCACAACTTTAATAATATTGATTATTATTACAATATCTGAGATTTCCATGTAATATGGTAATTATTTGTAGCTGGGGGTTTCGATAAGGAATTATATCATATAATATTGAATTGTGCAATTAATTAATATGTGGCTGATATTTTGGTCATTTTAGTTTCTACTGTTAATTTATTGATTTCGATTTTTATCAATATTCGGTTAATATCAGCGCTTTATCAAATTTCTATATGATTTCGGTTTTTAATATATGTATATAATCATTTTTTATGTGTCTTTGGCAAGTTTGTCGTGTGAAATCTTAAAATTGCATTGATTTTATTGCATAACGTCAACGAAACTAATAGAAAAAGAAACTATCACTCAGCTTGAACTCTTCTGGAAATAATAAATAATAAATCCATATATGATTTTAAAATCAAACATTTCAATTCGCAGTTCTCTGAATTGCAATAATAAATATGATCACGGTGCATTTATTATTCCAAAATTTTAAATAAATCAATAATTTCATGATAAATTTCTATTATTAAAAGTAACTTGTGGACAATATAAAATGTACTTATTTTATCTTATTAAATCAATATTTATGTTAAATACGCAATGTTTAAATTGATTTATTGATCTGGAATTATCATTTGAATACAAGTATTAATCCTACACATTAATAATCTATTTTAATAACTGGTAACTAACGGGATATTAATTGGACACACAACTCCCTCAATGCAAATGGTGGTGAAATTGATAACCCAGTTTTATTTTCAGGCATATGCAGGAGGATACCAATATACCTAGAGATTTAGGGGTTTCGATAATGGTACTTAATTTGCTGTTGACAATAAACAATACTTATCAACATAATTTCTACTGTTGATGCGATTCAGTAGTGTAATATTGATATTTTTTAATTTGTCCTATTTAATCAAAGAATTAATGCTTGCAATACTTGAAAAAAAGTTTGTAATACAAACATTTTCCTTTAGTTTTTATGATTTGGTTCCATTTTGCAAATCATAATCAATATTTATTTATTAAATAGAAAAATCCATGCAGTGTAAAGTTAACATTATAAGCTACAGCCGATAATACGAATTAATTAGATTATTAATTCTTTTACCACACTTTATGCCATTAAAGCAGTTGAAAATTAGAGACCACAACCGTTCACATCGTACTGAAATCAGGCCATTTATCCCAATCAGGTGTATTCAGTGACATTTTTCTATAGTCTACACAAAATTGTGTTCGATCCCCGATACCTGCTGCTCGCCAGTAAAGAGAGAAAAGTTGCATTTGATATCGGAATATCCAGTGCGGGATTTACGTATAGGCTACACAGGCTTGGTTAGCCTAGGACCCCAAAAAGTGTCCGAATGAGAAATTGTCATGTAGACTTAAATATACTGCAGCATTATTTTTCCTACTTCCGCATGTCTGAAACGTCCCTTACTCTTCATCCAATTCTTATAGGACGTCAATTCGACTAGACTATACTTCTTAATTGTATTTAAGATTATCCATCTAGGTATCCGAAAATCATATTTGGCGCTGAAATATGATATCTGGTCTTATAAAGGGCCCCGTATTTCAAATAGTCTAGGGCCTTATCAGATCTAAATCCGGCAATGGGCATATATCGTCTATATAGAGGAAAAACTCATGTAAGCAAGTTTTAGCCTTTTGTTATTTCTATTATTAAAAATCCACTAATTAAACTAGATAATACGAATTTATTACATTTCGAAAGATGGTTATAAAAAGAAAAAAATGGTTATAAAAGAAAATACAAAAAACGTGGTTTTGACAAAAATGTCGCTGATGAGTTTTTCCTCTAAATAGACGATATATAATATAAGAATATAATATAACTGTTATAAGGCAGTGCAAAAGTTACACTGGGTCTCCTATAACACTGTTTCTATATAATACTACTTAATTAGGATAATGAACTTTCCTACCGCATGAAATTTTCTACCACAATCTGCTTTATTTTCATATACATTTTCGAATTCGAATTCCCTTGTAATAATATTGTGGCTTTTTTTATTAAAAGCAATTCAGGCGTAAAAACAATCGCGTTATATAATCCACGTAATTTTGTTTAAAAACAATTCAATATTTCTCAAATATTTTTTATTTCCATTTCAAATTCACGCTTTTTTAAATATTTTTTTTAAACTTTTGTCTTATTAAATTAATGTAATTTAAATATTTCCGTTAACTTGTCTATTTTTCCACGAAGAAATTCGTACCAATCAGAAAATTTGAAACTATTTTCAAGAAGACAGTTGCCATGTTTTTAAAAACAAACCAACAGAGATGTTTTCCCTATATAGGAGTTGTCAAGGGAAATAAAGGATGTCCCATCGATTAAATCTCAAAAAACGATTACCAAACTATTGAATTTGATAACCTTCATTGATTTCTTCATCTATTAATATTATCTTGTACTGTTGTGTGTTATTGAAAATTATAAGAACTTTTTTTTCCAATTTTACCACTGATTATTTTTTCCATTGAATTTATTAAAAAGAGAGCTTGAAGACTATAAATCAGTAATATATCATTGTTTTTTGATACTCACGAATTTTCGGCACTGCTTTTTCAAGTGATTTTTAATAAATTAGTGAAATCTGCTTCGATATCTAGTCGAATGCTTATTTTATTTCATTTAACGATGTCTATTATATGAGAAATAATTAGATTAGCTTCATATAATATAATGCCTCCACTTCTATAAAATAATATATCGCGTCATTTCCTTTTAAACAATGTCCATACGTTTATTGATTAAAATTCGTTCACCTGTATTAAAAATAAAAAATATTTATAACATGTATTATACAGAGAGTTCAAGCTTAGCCGTTTATTTAGTAAGTTTAAAATGTTAATTAGCATCAACGATATTAAAATAACTAAAATTTATCAATAAGTGTTAATAAATTTATTAACAAGTGTATAATTTATTATATGTCTGTTAACTAACTATAAACCAAATCCAAAATAATAAGATTTCTATCAATATTCGTTTGATACAAATTTCTATTTTACTTTAATTTTTGATGTTTCTTTGGTAAGTTTAATATGTTGATTCCGAAAATCACATTATTACCGATGCTATTAAAATATTATACAGAAAATATAAAATACGCATACGAATTACATAAAATTTACAAGAAAACAAAGACAAATAATCAATCAATCTTGCATGGATATTGAAATCATGTGGAACATAGCTTTTCTTAATACATCATATTGTGTAGATTGATTGACACAGACAGCTTTTAAACTCGATACCTGTAATTTTCTGTATTGTCGTTACATATAATAATAATAAAACATTCTTGAATACAATCCAAATTTACTGATGCAAACAGTAGTTTAATTCATCAAATAATCCATATATATATATATATATATATATATATATATATATATATATATATATATATATATATATATATATATATATATATATATATATATATATATATATATATATATATATGAAACAGGATAAGCGAAATTTTCAATGGTTTCATTTTATAAAAATTATCTCTTGCAAGCTATCGTTACAGTCACAAACTCATGAAACATAAAAACATTAAGAAAGTTACCAAAATAAATTTGTTATTATAATAATTATTATTTTATTAGTTTCTTTGATTTCAAAAATATACTGATTTAATTTCATTTCTATGAGAATTTTTATTTTGTAATTAATTTTTTAATCATTGATTTTGGAACAGATATATTTTCGGTAGAATATACATATATCCTATATTTAATTGCCGTTCCGTGTTTAATTTCTCCTATTGGCTATACAATCTTCGGTTGACACTTCATTCGAGTGTGGTACTGGGAAATCTGGGTTAGACATTTAACATGACATCGTTGTGATGAATTTATTGATATTTTTATATGTAAATTTTCTCCTAAATTAAATTAAATTAAAATCAATTTAAAATATCAGTAATTTACAATGGAATATCAACATAATCAATTTGGTGTATCAAAAGAACAATCAATATATAAAAACAATAAAGAAATGTAGTAAAAATAATAATTCCATGGAATATTTTTATGTAATTTAAAAAAGAACGAATCGAACATATTTTTATCTTTGTAAATCATTTCATAATCCAACATTTTTAGTTTTTTTAGAAATTTCGATCAAAGAAACATTGTGGATATCTGAGTAAATGTGTTGACAGTGGTCTAAATCTCTTGATTATACACTTACAATATACGGATATCTAAATATAGGTGGTCCGTTTTAATTTCTTTTCAAGTAAATTATTGAGCATCAAATACGATTTTTAATATTTCGTAATTCTTATTTTAAATCATATATATAATGAAAAATATGTGTATTGATATTTGAATTTTTAGCTAGAATCGACTATTTTTTTTCTCTAAGATATATATGAATAAAAATATATATATTTATAAAAATCCATTAAAACCAAACAAACAAAAAACCTCGATTTTTTATATTTGACATTATTTATTCTTTTATGTATATTGTCTACATTATCCAGTATTTAATTAAATAATAGAATTGCAATCATTTTTTATGTGTAAATTTGATAATAATTCATTTGTAAAAGCAATATTCAGGATATGTCATAAACACGTCATCTTTAATGAATCATCACAGAGTTTTAATCTAAAAATAAATTTACCAGTAAAACCCAAAGTACGTGTCTCTATTCTGGCCATGAAAAAAACTAAATGATCTAATTCAAATTCCGAGTGACTAGCCTATCGATATCAGTGAAGAAGATAGTCTTACTCTGGCCAATATAAGGAAAGTAAATTTAAATTGGTAAGAATACTGTATTGTCGTCAGGCATCTTGGACATCATTTAGAATCAAAAAAATTTTTTGTTATTGAGTGACTAGAATAGAATAATATAAAAGACAATAAACTAGGTTTTGATATATAAATATATAAATAACTGATTTCGTGTGGTGAGTATGGTGGTTTGCTGGTTTATTGAATGGATTTGAAAATTATATTTAAAAAAAAATATATTTAAATGTTGAGAGGGAAAAATTATATTTTAAAATTTTTACTGTCTTTGAAATTAGAATTAAAAATTTTTTTTGCCAAATAACCTAGAGATATTAATGAAAGATTTACTGAATGTTAATGAAAAAGTGGATTATATTTTCGAATTGATTATTTGGAATATAAATAAATATTCTAATTTTGATGCGCTATTCAAACATTGTAGATAATGATATAATAATCATTTGTAATTTTGAATTTAATGGCCTCAATAATAAATAATCCTCTTTTCAGCCACTATTTGAATATCTACTTTCATAGAAAACAGTCAATAATATGTTAATATGCTACAATGATATGTAAAATTATAAATAGATTCAATTTTTTTCGAAAAGAAATTTTGGATCACTGGTTAATTTTTAGTATCTAATAAGAAATATTGTAAATATTGTAAAGTTTTATTTTTCTACGGTAGATTTATTTTTTTATAATTAAATTTTTATCTTTGGTTTTGAGATAAATTATTCCACAGATTAAGTCAAACATTTTTCCATTGATCCAATATTTTTAAAATTTTATTTTTAATGAAATTGTATAAATTAGATCTTAATTGATTAATTTTATCTGTATTTTAATAGTATTTTTATAGTATATGTAAATATATAGTTATAATATATGTATTTATATATCAATATATTTATATTGATTTTTAATAATTTTTAATTTTGTTAGCATTATTATAATTATTAAATAAATTTTAGGTTAAACAAAATTTTATGATGTTACTAAAAGAAAACAAAATTTATAAAACCGCTCATTGGGGTGAAGCTAAGAAAAAAATTGATTCTGACCCTAGATATAAAGCGACTGAAAGCTCTAAAAGAGAAGAATGGTATAAAGAATTTGTTAAGAAAAATAAAGTTAATTCTTTTATTGAAATCATCATAAATCTTAATTGTTGCGCTAAACTTTTCAGACAAACAGTAGAGAAAATTCAGAAACGAAGCGCGATAGAGAAAGAAAGGAAAGGCAAGAGGCCAGTATTAGAGAAAGAGAAAAAGAAGTTAAAGAGTCGCTATCTACCGCAATGCGTGATAGGGATAAAGAACGGGATTATCATTTGAAATCAGAAGCGGAACAATCGTTTAAGGTGCTGTTGACCGATTTTGTGAAGAATCCTGACGACAGTTGGAAAGAAGTAAAACGGCTACTACGAAAAGAAGTTAGATGGACTGATATCTCAGACAAACTTGAGCGTTCCATTCGAGACAGCATATTTAAGGAACATATTAGTTCTTTGAAGAAAAAAACAAAAAAGAAATAATATTTTTATGCTAAATGTTATTTAATATAATTCTTAGTTTTCGTTATTATTTTATTATTGTGTGTGTGTGTGTGTGTGTGTAACTGATCGGGATATCGTATTGGATATGTAAGCATTTCTGTTTGTAACACCATTTTATGTAATTTAAATAAACTCATGCATTGAAAACGCTTATTCGTTCGGGTTTAAAGTTAAAATACGTAAAATGTCTTTCATTTTTGATGCATTAAAGCTAGTAGCATAATAATAGTTCAATAGATTATTTTAATAATAGCAAATATGATTAGAGTGACAGAAAGATTACGAAATTAAATTCTAGATAGTTTGAAAGTGTCAAATTGCAAAAGGTTCAGCTGTTACAAAACGAATAAGTAAGTCATAATTTGATCGATTAAAGCGTTTCTTTTTGTATGTTTTTCATTGAATTTTTTTAATATTGATTACTTTTTTTATGGACTAGATTTAGAAAGAAATAACAATTAGGGGTACTCAAGTGGATTACTTTTATGATACATCCCTCACTTAAATGTCAAATTTAAAAAGAATTGTCTAAACTTAGTTCTATAAACATTTTGAAAACCTCATGTCTTAGTCAAATATCATTATTGATGACATTATTTTAAATTGCACGGACCAACTTAACACAATCCATTCTGTCAGACATTTGGACTGTGTCGGGAGGACATTCTTTGGATGGTACTGAAAAGAAAAATCTTTGAGAAGGAATACTATTTTCTGACTATTTAAAAAATTTTAAATTTGTCGTCATATGAAGAAATTTCCACTAAAAAACTAAAAAGAGAATTAGTATTAATATTTAGTTAGTATTTTTTCTTGAATATGAAAACATTCAAATTATATTTTAATTTAATATTAATTACAATCAATTTCTTCTGAAGGGGGGTGTATAAAAAAGTACCTAGTCGAAATTAAATTAAAGATAAAATTTGAAGAGTTAAATTAGAAAAAAATTAACAGGAAATAACATAGGAATTAAAATAAATAGAAATTATTTAATAAAATCTCTAAAACAACATAGAATATTTTAGAAAACACCAATATCCATCATGGCGGCAAATTTAAAAATTTAATTAAAATTTAAATTATGAAATTTAGAAAATAAAATGATCATAATTTATAAAAAATCGCCATCAAAATTGATAAGATTGAAATCCAAAGATTAAGTAGAATTAAAATAATGCAAATTTGTTTTACTGAATCAATGCACGCACACATACTGGCACACTGAAATTAGGGTATAATGACTGATACATTTCGGTCACAAATTTAAGAATTTTATGCCAACTTTGTGTTCGGAAAAAGTGGGAAGTAAGCGGAACTTTTGTTTATTTTAATGGTTATATAATTGTTCTATAAGAAATACAGTGTTAGGCGTAATTTTCTTTTGTTTTATTTTCTTCAAACCAATGAGGTCGCTCCCGAACCCTGTGTTACTTTTTTTGGGGCCCATAGCCAACTACACATGCAAGCCAATAAAATGATTAATAACCAGAAATGATGACTGTACTGAACACACTCATCAAACGTTATGCTACGCAGGGGTGAGAAAAGTATAAGATTATATTTCAAAAACATTTGATTTTGAAAATAAACGTGAACAAATTGTGATAATAATCCGCAGTTGTAAATAATGCCAAAGAAGAAAAACATTACGAACGAAAGAAACTATTTTAAAACATAATAATTCAAATTTATTTGAGATGATTCTTATTGATTTTTGTGGACCTTTAACCGGACAGAATGTTTTTGTAACATAAACCGATAGAAGAGTCCGAAGAGTCCAAGTTTTCTGCATCTAAATAATGTTTTATACTATAAATAAACTTTTTAAAATTATTCTTCAAACAGATCACTCGTCATCATAGCGTTACGTTGAGATTTATTATATAATGACAAAATATTCCTGTTAATAATCTTAAAAGCATGAGGATTTTCAAACTTTCCAATTATAAATGGTAAAATTGTATGTATACTATTGGTATTTGTACATAACTCAACAATAAGTCTTTCTTTCAGATGCGATTTTTCATTCGGGCCTAGAAGTATTTTATTTTGTTAAACCTTTCTATTAAGGCCAGTTTCATCAAAGTTGTAGCATTCTTTTGGCGCTAGTCTTTTTAATTTTTTATTAACTTTCCCCTTTTTTCGTAAATTCATGTGCTACTTTGATATCACTAGATTCGTTCTTTCCATAAATTGACACAAAAATAATGCTATGGTGACCTTTCGAATAACTTAACTAACCTTCACTAACTTCAAACTTAATTCGACGATCCAGAGTTCAATAGACTTTAGTATACGACAAGAAAATATGCAAAGAATGGCAATCAAGGGATAACAAGGATTCAGAAGTTAAAGAATAAGTGAATATCATGAGTAAAAAAAGAGAAACAATGACAGCACAATTGGAATAGAATGAAAGAAAAGTATCATATAACAATAAACTACGAAAAAATCGAGAATTTAATGTTGGGGACTTTGTGTGGATAAAAGAGGATGTTATCTCAAAAGAGGATAATAGGTATGATAGTCCTGGTGAAATTATTGAGAAATGGCACAATCGTAGCTATGTGGTAAAAATACCAACTGGGAAAATAAAAATTAGAAATATAGAATGGCTAAAGGAATATAAAAACTGAAAAAGATTATTAAAGAAGGGGGTGTAAGATGTATTTATATAAACCATTCATATTTATAGGATTTATATTTTATTATTTGAATGTTGCGGTATGTTGAAATTGTTCGAAATATTTTTTGAATTTGAATTAATTCCCAAGAAAATAATATATAATTATTCACGTCTTTAAATTTGTATATGTCTAAAATTAAAACGAATCCTAACACTAATATTTATTTTTAAATACATCAAGGTCACCTAATATTTGATAATAGAAACCTTAAATTTAATGTTCTTTCCGACTTACATAAGACATTCAAATCCTGTAGCACATTGATTGCCCTCTCGGAACATATATTGGATCAAGGTGTGTCTATTGGTGACGGTGCCTGACTCCAAAAGTTTATAAATGATTTTTTTTGCTTTTTTGTAGTTCTCACAAATACCACTCAGCATTTCACGGAAACTAGGCTCATATTTCTGGTTTCTGAACCAAAAGAAGCTCTACTTTACGACGAATTCACACGCATCCCCCATTCTTTGATCAAGTCTTGTGTCCGGGCAGAGCAAAAAAAGTCAAAAGCACGTAAATGGCACGGGAATTCCATCTTGCACTCGAGGGGTTAGAAAGTCTAACAGGTAGGTTGACCATAGGTAAATGATCATTTTCTTTGAATTACTTATAAACTTCAATAAGGTGGTGAAGTAATTTCATGTCATCTCTCCATCCTTTACTTTGAACACACAGTGAAACACCGTAGTTTACAAATGTAGCTTTTAATTCACTGTAAGAAGTTTGAATCTTTTTTACAAAGAACTAATTAATATCTGGTGTTTGAGTTTTTTCATCAAATATATCATTGAGTGCATGTTTCAAGACGGTATCAAGTATGTGTTGCTGCCATCCAAAAAACACGGGTTCTTCAAACCCTGCAGAATTTGCAGCTCTCTGAAGTCTGACAATGACACCTGTTTTCTTACCAGTGTTGACGGCACAGTCTGCATGTTATAATATATGGAGTATTTGAAAATGAGGTACAAATTACTGCAAATAGAACAAAGTTGGTTTGAACATAATATAAATACAGTTGGAAATGTTAAAAATATGTCATGGAGTAAGTTTTTCATATATAATTATTATTACTTTTTAATTTATTGAATTTTAATTTATCGAATTGAAAAACATTTTATATGAAACGAGTTTGTTGTAGTATATCCATTGGATAAAATGGGTAAACCTATTGTATATAATAAAACAATGACTCAAAAACATATGGTCAACACTGTTTATTATGGTTGATGTATAAAACATTTGATGATTAATAATTGTTTTTATCTTGTTCTATTTTATTTTATTAAATTTTAATTCATTTAATTATTTTATTTGATTATTTAATTTAATTTTATTATTTTATTTTATATTTAAAATTTATGTTAGAATTAAAATGACAGTCACTTTATAAACACAGACAACGACATTTTTGTCACAATTTACAAATTATCAAAATGTCCACAAACCTGATTTTGACTAATTTTAATTATTTAATTTATCATTTAAAAAGTAGAGCATTGAATGCCCAAATATTTAAACAAAATGGAGTATCAACAATTCCTAGAAATGGTAAATTTTATTATTTTAATTTTGATCATTTTATCGGAGATTGGGATGAGATCACGGAGAATGAAGATCTCCTTGATGTTTCAAGAATTATTTTAATTTTATTTATGTTTTAAAATATATTTTTTAGAACAAATTAATCAAGCTTCAAATTATGTCCCACGACATGTGGATGATGCTGTTGCTACAGATGCACCTGGATTTATATACATTGAGGAATCATGTTCTGATTCAGATGAAAATGTTAGTTTTTTATTTATATAATTTTTATGATTTAAAATAATATTAAACAATTAAATGATAATTTAAGCCTTTTGCTGAATAGTATATATTTAATAAAATGAAAGAATTGTCAGCTATAAAAATGATAAATAATGGAAATATCTGCTCCAGTTCCAACGAAAGCACGGACACTTGATCTGGCGATTGTACGGAGATTGTTGATGATCTTGAATTTTAGCATGTAGACTCCAGTATCGTACGATGTGAAAGTATTTGGAACTTTGTAAATTTTGGCTGAAGACGGATGGGTCAGTCCTGTTTTCGTAAAGAATTTTATCAGGATAATCGCTAGAATTAAAAATCAGTGTCCCAAGGTAAATTTCATGGGTCGAATAGATCAGGGGTCCTCAAACTGTTTTAAATAAGGACCCACTAGCCAGAAACCAGAAACTTGGCGACCCAATACAAAATTTTTTCCTTCTTTTGCAATCAACTTTATATTTACCAACTCCGACTAAAATATTTTCCCATTAAACGTATTTTAATTCTTTCAAAATTTTGCTAACAAACCCTTAATTCTTAAAGATAATTATTACAATTAATTATTCGAAATAAAAGAATAAATTTAAAAAACACAGTTGCATTCTCGAATAAATTTAGCATATTAATGAGATGGGTGAGCTTGCATATTGCTGACTAGTTCGTTTTGTTTGTAGCAGATTAAAAAGTTTGTGACGTAGTTTGTTTCATTTTTTTACAAATAGCATCCTCGCGACTCACCTGGGAAGTTTCCACGACTCACATGCGGGTCGCGACCCATGGTTTGAGAATAGATGGAATAGATGGTGTTGATGATCAAGACCATCATCAGAGAGAACATAGCTAAGAAAACAAAGGCTTCAGTTTCTTGAATGTCTGGCATATTTTCTTTATTGGTTCTGATGAGGTTTAATGCTTGGGAAATTGAATGATTCATTAATTGTTTTTTTATATTGATTTTGATTTTTGAAAAAAAGTGAAGATTATTTAAACAATGATGTTAATTTGATTTAGTTACAAAATATATTTTAAGTTCAATTATAAAATTGATAAAAGTGGGAGTCAGAGGTACTATATAAATAATTAATAATAATCATAATATTATGTAGTGCACATATAGTCAGGCCCCGGAAGAGGGGGTCATGAGGCTCTTTTGGCCTGGGCCTCTTAATTTAAGGGGCCCCAAATAATACTATTTGATACTACACCAAACGATCAAAAAATGTATTTCGCACTTTTACGTAGGGCAACAATTTTTTTCTAAGATAAAAATGATGTCGTTACTAAAATAATTAAAAGAGAAATTATAGTTATTAGTGATGAAATGATGCTGATGCTGATGTTGTAAATGTCGATTCTCATCGTTTACCAATTATTATTAATCAAGTAGGAGAGTCTTTACATGTAGATGATGATCCTATAATAACAATCTACTTTCAAGGGGCTCTAAAAAAATCTACGATTTGATGTTTCTAAACATCAATTGATTCAAATATCTTTAACAGATAAAATTAAAAATTAATATAATGAGATCTGTAAAAATACAATTTACAGTCTTTATCCAATTTGAAAAATATGGGAAAATTAGGGACAACTAGTTTTGAAATACTCACAGGTTTTCTCGGGCGATTTTTGGATTAAAGGATTGCAAAAATTAAACGAGAAAGTTGATAAATTTACATATCTTGGTAGTAGGTGGCGAATAAATAATATTAAAAAAATTGGGTTTATTTTGACCAAATATTATTGGGCCATACATATATACTAACACCATCATAGTTGTGAACATTAAGAATACAGACAACATGTGCTCTATATATAGTGTACTTGCTGCATTAAAACATTATCAGATTAGAAATCATTGGAATAGAGTGAGCGAGTGTACTAGTTTCTTGAGTGAGATTAATTATGATCCAATAGCTGATTGTCCCCTAAAGATTTGTAACATTTCGAAATTTGAGAGGAAAAATTTTCATCTAAAACTTGCTCTAAAAGCATGTAATTATCCCAATCTTGATATCGTACATAGATTTAAAGTTATTGATACCACACCCGTGTACTTGTTACTCCTTGAAGATGGTGATAATTATCCATATACGGCCATTATTAATTTGCAGCGCTTGATGAATTATCATCCTAATATAGATTGCTCGATAAGAATAAGAATTAATTGGTGCCCTCGTTGTTTTAATAGATTTCAACTAAAAACATGCTTTTTTGTGGCGTTATGTGGTAAAAGTCATGTAGGAATGACACTTTACACTCTTCCTATGAAAAAAAACTGGCAATTTCAAAATTTTACAAAAAACAATTACCCCACAATGTTTAATTTATGACGATTTTGAATCGGTTTTACCAAAAGATGTAATTCATCATCAAAAAAACATTTTTCAATCTCTGCAGGCCTTTTACTAATTAACAATTACACAAATACAAAATCATATTATAATTTTATTGACGATGACTGTGTTTTGGAATTTTTGCGTAAGATTGAAGAGATAGCTAATCCCTTATTATGAAATTCATGGCAAAACACCTCTAAAACCTATGACTTGGGCTGAAATTCGTTCTTTCAGTTTTTCTAAAACCTATTACCTTTGTAAAAAAACCTATTATTCGCAAAGTTCGAGATCATGATCATTTCTCTGGGAAGTATCTTGGTGCTGCATGTAGCAGGGACATATTCGGAGGGGGAGGGGTTAAACCCACCTTATTCAAAATTTATCACATTTAAAAACAATTTAACGGTTTTTAAATTTTGAAAAATTTTAAAAATTCAACTGTCATTAAAATTTTAAACAATTGGTGTTGTAAGGAGTTAGTAAATCTCTATATAAAATTATTATGGTTAAATGATAGAAGTGAGATCAGTTAGTAGAAATAATTATTTCTGTTAAATTTTTATATTTAAATTCTATATTAAATTATATCATATTATATTAAATTATATTAAATTAAATCAATTAAATGTATGACCAGTAATTACATTAATATTAATAATTATCACGCCTCGGTGTTTAAATACACTAGTAAACGGCACAATTTTGAAGTTGTTATAAAAATAAATGCTTGAAGAAGACTTGAATTTAATTGCGTCCAACAGGTGTTGTTTTATTTAGTTTTTCATTTATATTAAATTAGTGTTTTAATCGTTTTAATAAAATTATTTTGATTTGGTCCGATTAAATGTAAGTATATCAATAATATTTTCTAATATTTCACTGGATTAAAAATAAATTTCCTTTTAGTTAACAAAATGAAGAGAAATAAGGTAATGCCGATTCTGAAGTATTTCAAAAAATAACTAAAGTGAATAGTAACAATAAGAATGATATTGCAGAACCAAAGCAGCAATTAAACATAAATGTGGTTGCTCATCGAAGGATTTACAAATAATTTCATGTGCTACTGTTGGGCATGAATACTTGACTTAAAGAGGACATACAATATTTTGAGCCTTCAAAGATGAACGAAGTTAAGAAATTTCACGCATTAGTGTTAATAAGAAACCTCGAAGCTATTTTCCAATTTCCTTCCTCAACAATAAATAAACGTAAACTTAAGTTTCAGTGGCGCTGGTTGAGCTCATATCCATGGGCTTTTATTCAATATCTGCTGATGCTGCATACTGTATGTTTTGTTACTTCTTCAACAATGTAAAAAGGGGGAAAGCTTATATCTAAAGGATATAAGATCTGGCGTAAAAGTTTGGAGTATTTTGACGGTCATCAAATGACAATTTATCATAAGAAAGCAGAAAACTTCGTCATGGCTCGACGCAACATTATTGATGGAAAAATTCAACCAATAAATGCGCAAATTGATAAACAGTAACTAATCGTACTATAATTACACCCATCATAGAAGCAATTATTCTCTGCTGTCGTCAAAATATTGCATTGCGAGGAAAGCATGATTCAGGAGAAATGTTCAAAAGCGGAATTGTTAGCAATGATGGTAATTTACGTTCACTGATTCGATGGAGATCACACAGTGATTCAAATTTTGAAACACTGCTGTAAAATGCACCGAAAAATGCAACATATTTAAGTCCTATTATTCAGAATGAAATTATTTCAATTATTGAGAAAATTATAATCAATCGCTGAGGAGAAGTTGAAAAATCGGCATTTTTCACAATATTTTCAGATAAAACATCTGATAAATCAAATTTGGAGTAATTATCACTGAGTGTTTGTTACTTTGATTTTGAGAACTCGAGGGTAAGGAAAATGTTTTAAGATTTACTAAAATCAATGATCAAGGAGCTGGTGCTATTTCAGTGCAAATTTTGGAAACATTTAGTGAATTGTGAATAGACTGATTCTGCGTTGGACAGGGATATGATGGCGCAGCTGTAATGTCAGGTGCTCAATCGGGAGTGGCAAAAAGAATTTCTGATATTTAGCCAAATGTAATTTATTTACATTGTTTATCGCATTCTTTGAACTTGGCTCTCGCAGAATCTTGCAAGATTCCACTTCTCAAAAATTGCAATGATCTTATAAAACGAATTTTCAATTAATTTGCCTAAAAAATAACATACTTTCCAACAATATCCAAAAAATGTGCAGAAAGCACAAAAGGGAAATTAAAGAATGTTTGTCCTACCCGCTTTATTGAAAGAAATCAAACGACATAAACTTTTATCGACCTTCTTGATGGAAAAGTTGGAGCTTTACAAGAAATTTCAGAATGGAATGAAGGTGAAGCTATTGGCTATCTGAATAATATTTTATCTTTTCACTTCATAATTTCCTTGACAACACAAGATTTCATGTTGAGCTTCACCATTGGTCTAAGTTAGTGTTTCCCAAACTTTTGGTACTGCGTACCACCTTGATCATTTTCATTATATAATGTACCCCTTTGCTTTAAAATTTTATATAATGATTAAATATTTTTATAATATCTTTTTTAAAATACACTCATACCTCGCTTTATGGCCTAGATACGTTCCAGGAAAGTTTGCCGCAAAGCGAAACGCCGCATAACGAATCAAATATTTTGATACAATTCCATACACTTTCACATACACAATTCACACTTTTTTTGGCCGTATAACGAAACATTTTAGGCCGTATAACGAAACATTTTAGGCCGTAAATCGAAAAAGTGCCGTAATTAAAGTAGGCCGTTATAGCGAAAAGCCGTATAAAGAGCAGCCGTATAGCGAGGTATGAGTGTATACTAAATATCTTTTTTTAAATAAAGATTAAATTTATAAAATAATTCTAAAAATAAATTTAAAACGAAGGGATTTACATTTTAATTACATTTATATAAAAGATTTACTTTATGCTTTGATTTTTAAACTTAGTTTATTTTTAAAAATATATTATTCATTCGAAAACATAAACAATAAATAAAAAACAAGATTATATATATATTTTTCTGTATTAATAAAATTTTAATAAGACATTTTAATCTAATTAAATTTTTTTATTTATCTTTTAATATTTAGATAATAGAAGATTGAAAAGGCCTGCATACCCCCAAAAAATCCATCGCGTACCCCGGTTTGGGAAACACTGGTCTACGTAAATTTTTACAATCAGAATTAATCGATGTATCAGAAGCTTGTGAGAAAATCGCAGACGTTCATGATATTCAGATTGTGAAACCGAAAAATTGCGGAAGATCAAAAACCAATGAATCTACTTCAACACCACTTGGTCTTCAGTTACTGTTTGAGCCATTGGTAGTGTTGAGAGTAGTAGGATGTGTCACCACTGGCACATGTCACCTCTGACACCCCCACGGGTAAAAAAAATTTTTTTCAAGGTCAAATTTTAAATAAAGACATGTCTCATCAAGGTCATTGAAACAAAGACCATGACTCATTCAAGGTCATATTTTTAAGGTCAAGGTCATATTTAAATTTCCAAAGGTCAAACCTTCACCAAAGGGTATCATTCAAAAGGTATTTGAGAGGTCTATCTAATGGTTATACCCTCGAAGGTATATTGTGGGTCAATAACCTTCAAAGGGTGTCCAAAATTAAATATTTTTCAAACCATATTATATATATATATATATATATATATATATATATATATATATATATATATATATATATATATATATATATATATATATAATCCAAAGGTGAGTTCGAAGGTTCAAATTTTAGAAACCTTATAATATACATATCAAACAAACGGTAATAAAAAGTACTCATCGATGACTCATTTATTTTTTGAACAAAGACAATGACTCATCATTTTCAGAACAAAGACAATGACGCGCCCATGGGATTTATTATTTATTACTATCAATAGTATTATTATTTATTATTATTAATTTCAATATTATTTATTATTATTATTTAAAATTTTTTTCACGGTAATTTAATTAAATTATTATTATTTTCGAAAATATTTTCAAAATTTATTATTAATATTATTATTATTATCATCATGTTTTAATTATCAACAAAGACCATGACTCATCCGCTGAGTCATCAAGGTCGTTCTATTTTTAGTAACAAAGACATCTATTTTTTTTGTTCCAGCGGTTTATTTTTGTTTTAATTATCGTTTACGTAATAATTTAATTTTGTTTAAATTGTTGATTATATAATAATATTTTTATTTTGGTTTAATTATCGAATACGTAATAATTTAGTTACAACAATTGGTTCCATCTAAAGATTTATTAATATTAACACAGAGTGATCACTCTTAAATAGTAATGTATATTGCGTAATAACTAACACATTGTATTGAATTACGCAATATAGTCTGAACTGCTTCACATTTGGTCTTTGGCCTCTAATGCAATATCATTACTCTCCCCTTCATAAGATTGATGCCATCTATTTAACCATTCGATTCGTCGGTGCCGCGTCGTATCTGGATATTGCAATTCAACTTGATGATCTGAAACAAATCTAAGAATTTTATATGGACCATCATATTGAATATCATTTTTGTTTCTTCTATGTGGTTCTCGTCTTACTAGTACCTCCTCCCCCACTTCAAAATGTCGTTTAATTCTTTTGTCTTTTTCGAATGTTCTCATCTTTTGCGCAGCTTGCTTGTTATTCTTTTGTGCTACTTCCGAAATATCGTGTACTTGATGTTTGAGTCTAGAATTAGAGTGTAACGTTATTTTCCGTCCATATACTATCTCAAATTGTGAATATTTTGTGGAACTTTGATAAGTTGCATTTATACTGAATTCAATTCGAGGCAGCAGTTCGTGCCACTGTTTTTCAGCACAGCCCCCTTTCATCGTAGTCACAAATAAATCTCTCATTGTTCTGATAGCTCTTTCCACTAAGCCATTCGACTGATGTTGATATGGCGATGCGAATTCTTGCTTTATTCCAAGTTGTTCTAATTTTTCCTTAAAATATTTGCTTTCAAAATTTCGCCCTCTGTCTGTCAATATACTTTGAGGTTTACCATATTTGTAAATCCAATTGTTCATTAGCGTCTTCAAAATAGTTTTTTCATCTTGGTTTGCTGTAGCCGTGAAACTTACTAATTTGCTAAACCTATAAATAATAACGATAACATACTTTTTGTCGGTTGAAGTTCTCTCCGTGAAAGTAACATCCACCACAATCTGTTCTAGAAATTCAGAACTTTCGTGTGGAATTAAAATTTCCTTTGTCCTCCCTTGGTCTATTTTCCGTCTTGTACATGTGACACATCGTTTTACTATCTCTTTAACGGTTTCTTGCATTTTCGGCCAGAAAAAATTCCCTTCCAAATAATAAAACAGTTTCTTAATTCCAACGTGACATAAATCTTCATGTATTGTAATCACTAGTTTAGATTGATAGCTTTTTGGGATTATCACTAGATCTATTTTGTCTGATTCCAATACCAGCATATCATCCGATATCTTTAACCGATCTTTATATCTGAATAAAAAACTATTTAGAAACGATTCCTTCCGAAAATCTATCTGATTCTTAAGAATTTCCATCACTTCCTGGAACAATTTATCTTTCTTCTGTTCTTCCATAATTTCTAACATTGTCTGTGTTTTTTGTATCAAATTGATATATCTTACTCTTGACCTTTCTTGTTTATGTTGTACGTGTGCTGTCTGACACTGTGCACATAAACTACCCTCGATCCTTGATAATCCATCTGCGTTTGCATGTTCTTCACCTTTCCGGTATTTCAATTGGAAATCGTATTCCGATAGATTAGCCATCCATGTCTGAAATTGTGAACTTATTGCTTTTTTCTTCGTGTTCATAAATACTAAAGCTTTGTGATCTGTTCGAGCCACGAATTCTTTCCCGTATAAATACTGTCTAAAATATAAGACATATTCATGCAATGCCAATAACTCTTTCCTTGTTACGCAGTATCCCTTTTTATGGGCCGTCAGATTTCTTGAACCGTATGCGATAACTATTTCTGAACCGTCTTCTTTTATTTGACTCAACACTGCTCCAATAGCTTCAAAACTGGCATCAGTATCCAAAATAAATTTTCGGTCTATACGAGGAAAATCAAGAATAGGTGCTTGTGTTAAGGCTTCTTTAAGTTGTTTAAAACTGTTTTCACAATTTTCTGACCATTCGATTGTTTTATCACAACTTGACGCTGCTGCATGTAAGGGTGCTGCTATTTTAGCATAATCTTTGACAAATCGTCTATAGTAATTTGTCAAATCTAGAAAAGATCGAAGTTGTTTAGCACACTGTGGTTTCGTCGCTTCTGTAATTGACTTGATCTTCTCTGAATTTGTCTGTATTCCATCTTCACTGACGGTGTGGCCAAGGAATTTTAATTTGGTTTTGTAAATTTCGCACTTCTCCGGATTTATTCTTAGTCCTGTTTTTTTATTCTTTTGAAAACTTCTCGCAATCGCTCATCATGTTCAGACTGGTCCTTGCCATATACCAGAATATCGTCTAAATAAACAATTGCTCCATTAAACAATATACACTCTAACATCGTGTGCATTAATCGCTGAAATGTTGCTGGAGCCGTTGATAATCCAAATGGAAGTCGGTTGAAACAAAATTGACCTTCTTTGGAACTAAAAGCCGTTTTTTCTTGTGCTTCTTCTGCTAATGCGACCTGATAGTATGCTTGTCCAAGATCTAAAGAAGAAAAAAATTTAGATCCTGATAGGTTATCGAGTAATTGGGATATGTTGGGCATAGGAAAAGATTCTCTTTCTGTCATGTTATTCAACTCTCGATAATCTACGCACATTCTAATTGAGCCGTCTTTCTTTCCTACTACAACCAATGGAGAGCTCCATGGACTTTTACAGCGTCTTATAACTCCAGCTTTTGTTAACTCTTTTATCATATCGTCAATTTTCTGTTTTAGATGCATCGGTTGTCGTCTTGGAAATTGCACTGTTGGATTCCCAGATGTATTAATTTCGTGCTCTACGATTTTTGTGAATCCTAAGTCAAATCTGGTTGCCATAAATATTGACCCGAATTCATCTAAGAATTTGTTAATTGTTGGCAATTCATTTCTTCCCAATTCCTTTTTTGCTTTTTGTCTTCTCTCGTCATCAGTATAATTGCTAATCTTTGTCTTTGATTCGATATTGTTAATTTCCATCAACTGCACTCCAAATGCTTTCAAAGTATCTATCCCACCAATAAAATCTGGAAATATATTTTTAATAACAATTATTTTGATAGTCCTCATCTTATTGTGCCAATAAACATTTACTTCTGTACATCCCTGTAGTTTTTGAGTTCCTGGAAAAACTCCACATATTTTGATTTCACTGCTGCTTAAACGTGAACTGCCAATTTTATTCCATGTTTCCTCATTCATCACTGTAATTGAAGCTCCAGAATCCCACAACATCTCAATCTCAACATCATTTATCATCATCTTGCTCCATTCTCTTCCATCTGATGTCGCATACCTCATTCCTTCTGTTCTGTCATTCCGATTTTCTTCCTTTACAACCCCATTGACGAAATGTATGCAATAGAGTTCCTCGTGTTTTTTTCAGTTTCCACATCATGAATCGCATAATCATTAATTGATTCTCTTGTTTCTGCGTCATCCGAGTAATTTCTTCCATTTTCTTCGTCATGCACACAAACCATCATTTTCTTGTTCTCATAGTTATGTTCTTTCTTTCTTAATAAATAACAATCACGAAAATTATGTCCTCCCTTACCACATATCAAACATTTATCTTTTAGTGGACATTCATATCTTCTGTGCCCATATTCTCCACAGCAAAAGCATTGGCCTGACTGTTTCTGAATTTCTTCTCCTTGTTGCTTCCGCGTAACTACTCTTCTTTATTACCATAATTTCTTCCGTCTTTTCTTTTGATTCCACTTTTTCGTAAATTTTGGCCAGTTGATTTCGTTCTTCTGCTGTCATCGATGGTTTCATTGTTAGAGCATCCATTAATCTCCTGTCTCTGACGCGTCCAGTTATAATTTCATTGGCAATCTCCTCTACCCTCATTCCTGAATTAATAACTTCACTCACTAATCTCAATACCCTGATTTCGAAGGTTGCATATCTCTCATTTTCCTCTTGTCTAATTGCAGCAAGTTCTATAATCTTGTATATAATAGCCAATTTAATTGTAAATGTTTCGGAAAACCATTCTTTAGCTGCTTTATCTGTTGTTTTTTCTGTTTTGAAATTTTTCCACAGTGTAGCCGCTTCATCGCAAAGGAGAAAGTCGAATGCTTCTGTCCTCTTCAAATCATTCCTAGTGATCCAATCATCAATTGCCTGTATACATTTTTCAGCTTCCTTGGTACACCTGCCGTCGTATCTTCTAATTTCCATATCCAAGAGTTCTTGCGCACGTTTCGGTAGCGCGTCTCTTGCAGACTTTTTCCCTTCTCGAGTCATCATTGTGTGAACATTTTCGGCGTGGTCGCCAGTTACAACAATTGGTTCCATCTAAAGATTTATTAATATTAACACAGAGTGATCACTCTTAAATAGTAATATATATTGCGTAATAACTAACACATTGTACTGAATTACGCAATATAATATGAACTGATTCACATTTGGTCCTTGGCCTCTAATGTAATATCATAACTAATTTAATTTTTTTTAAATCGTTAATTATATAATAATAATTTTTTTGTTTTAATTATCGAATACGTAATAATTTAATATTGTTTAAATCGTTAATTGTATAATATTTTGTTTTGTTTTAATTATCGATTACGTAATAATTTAATTTATCATTATTATTGGGAAAGATATTAACGCCCGTGCGGAAGATGTTTTTTTTCAAAATTATTATTATTATTATTATTATTATTATTATTATTATTATTATTATTATTATTATTATTATTATTATTATTATTATTATTATTATTATTATTATTATTATTATTATTATTATTATTATTATTATTATTATTATTATTATTATTATTATTATTATTATTTGCAAATATTCATAAAACCTAATTTCTACGTCCATTTCATGCTTTTCAGAATTTTCATCATTTGCATGAATATTTTAATAATTTCCAACAATTTCATAATTTTCTACATTTTCAATATTTTCATTATTATTTCAGGAACATTTTCATTAGTTGCATGAACATTTTATCAAATATTTTTCAAAGTAATATTTT
The DNA here is from genome assembly GCA_959609185.1 of Schmidtea polychroa. Classification (NCBI taxonomy): domain Eukaryota; kingdom Metazoa; phylum Platyhelminthes; order Tricladida; family Dugesiidae; genus Schmidtea; species Schmidtea polychroa. The sequence goes on along the minus strand of CAUHTR010001552.1, from coordinate 25,614 downwards.
CAAATAATTATTTTCAAAGTGATTTTCAAAGTTCTTCTTATTATTAGTATTATTATCATTATTATTACTATTATTATTATTTACAAAGTTGTATTATTATTATTATTATTATTATTATTATTATTATTATTATTATTATTATTATTATTATTATTATTATTATTATTATTATTATTATTATTATTATTATTATTATTATTATTATTATTATTATTATTATTATTATTATTATGATTATTATTATTTGCAAATATTCATAAAACTTAATTTCTACGTCAATTTCATAATTATCAACATTTTCATCATTTGCATGAATATTTTAATAATTTTCATTATTGTCATAATTTTCTACATTTTCAACATTTTCATGATTATTTCAGGAACATTTTCATCAAATATTTTTCAAAGAATTATTTTCAAAGAATTATTATTATTTTTTATTATTATTATTATTTTTATTATTATTTGCAAAGTTCTAATTAATTTTTTAATTTGGAAGTTTCATTATTATTATTTACTTAAATATTCATAAAACTTAATTTCTACGTCAATTACATGATTTTCAACATTTTCATCATTTGCATGATTATTTTAATAATTTTCTAAATTTTCAATATTTTCATCATTTTCAATATTTTCAATATTTTCATGATTATTTTCTTCAAAATTCTTATTTTATTTATAAAATATTATTATTATCATTTTCAAAATTATTTTCAAATTTCTTATTATTTATTTTCAAAGTATATTATTATTATTATTATTATTATTATTATATACTCCTAGTCTATCTGACAAAATATTTTGTCCCCCTTATGGGTACTGCTCACACTCAACAAGTTGCAAGTGTACTAGTCATGCTTATTATTATTGTTATACAATATGATGTTACTTAGACATTTGAAGGTTCAACCATGGTTACAATTTCTACATTTTGAAAACGCTAATTTGATTGGCTATCTCAATTTTTATAAATGTAAAAACAAAAGTAATTTAGTTATTAAGAAATTTATTTGTTACTGATGATTTTTAAAAGTAAAACTGTTGAATATGAATGTGTAAATCACAAAACACATTTGGTAACTTTATTATTTTGTCTATATTTTGTATATATGTCATTTATAGCAAGGAAATCTTAATAGAAATAAGGAAAAATTAAGTCCAACCTATTCCGAAGATAAGCGTTCATTGAAATTTTTTAACAACACAGTTGAAGATTTTATAAATAATCATGATACTTACACTGATAAGGAAATCATAAATATTTTAAAAGGTTTTAAACATTCCTCTATTGAATATTTGATTGATTTATTTAATTATGATAAATGCATTTTGAAGTTATCTAGTTATTTAATGTAATTAGAAAAAACAGTGGTAAACAACGATTCACTGAATGAATACTTTTGGAGTTGCATGTATTTAAGGTTGAAACCGTGATATAGTAGATTGATTTATGAATGGATAGCAAAAGCCGATTTGATTGAAAATAAGCTAACGGAAACACTGAACGATGTTAAGAAAAGGTATTTAACTTTTTCAATTTGTAAAGAAAATCAAGTTTCGGTTTTGTATTTACCGCGTGGTCACGTAATTGTTTGTTCTAAGTGTCACGAGAAGAATGTTCACAATTGTCAAGCCGGTTCAACATTGATTAATGAATATCATACTATATACATGTGAGTTCTCAATACAAATCAATACAATATCAAAGTCAAATAAATTATTACCATACATAATGACGGTACATATAATGTAGAAAATTTTCAAACATTGAATAATATGAAATCATCTTGGTAATTAAATATATTGGGCGCAACTACCAAATGTTGATGATATGATGAATGGTTTGGTATTTATAATATATGATATTATTTTAGATTATTCAGAATGAAATATACCCATGAGTTCATCAAAATGGGAAAAAGATCTTTGCAAGAACCATGAAGATACTGGAAAAGCCGAAGAAACCCTAACCAATATTTTAAAGTTGACATTATGTGTTACAGTAGTATTGGTTATTATTGTTTCGTAAATAAATGTTTTAATTTGTTTTTATAAATTTATTGTTTTATTTTAATACTTTTTGATTAAAACATATTCATTATTAATTCATTTTGTTTTAATATTTGTATTAATTTTTAAAATAGTGTTATTTATATATATGGAAATTTACAATTATATATACAATTATATATTATATACAATTATATATTATATACAATTATATTTACAATTATATTTACAATTATTATAAATCATAATGATGCTTTTCTTCTGTCCATTGATTCTCCTCTGATATTACTGCCATAATCCTCTTCGACAGAATGCAAAGATAATATTTCTAATGTCTTTGTTAATCATGCCCATTTATTGCAAAGTCTTTGTTAATTATGCACTTGTATTTCAAATTTATTAGTCATATAATTATATTATTTTTTCATGCCCTGACATAATATTATTATTTTTAATTTTATTATTATGATTATTTTATTTAACAATACCACATAGCAAATTTTTAGGCAATTTAGTGAAAAGTACATGGTTATTTTAAATATAGGAATTTCTTAAGTAAAATATTTCCAGATAAATTTACCAATTTAGTTAGAAATCCATGGTTCTTGGTTGTACCATTTAATTAAAATATTCTAGGATTCATAACAATTTNTTTATATATAGTCTGAATTTATCCGACAAAATATTCTGTCCCCTTATGTGTATTTGTCGTAAGGGTACTGGTCACATTCAAAATGTCGCAAGGGTATTAAGGCATATGTATATTAGTTAAAAATTCTTAGGTAATTTAGTGAGAAATGGATGATCATAGATATCAGAAATTCGTGAATATTTTGAATGTAACTTACCGAATTCTTATTTCGAGCGACTAATTTATTGGTTAACTTCGTCATGTTTAGTCATTTAAAATAATATTTAGCAAAAGGTAAGATATGAGTATTTAGCATTTCATAGGTAATTTATTCATCTAATGTTCATTACAATAGTTAATATAACTTCGTGAGATATGGATAATCATTAATATATTCATTGATGATTTTGGTAGAAATTCTTTATCATTTGGAGTAAATTTCTATCTTTGTTTGAGCCAAAAAGGAGTCATAATAGAAACATGATCATTTGGTTATCATTTAACCAATTAAGGTGCTTATTAGTTAGAAATACATGTTCATATAGGGTTACAATTCTTTTCTAATTTAATGAGATGATCATTGGGTGTAATATATCTTTGTGAGAAATACATGGTTAACATTTTTAAATAGGGATTTTTGAGTAACCAAAACAGGGATATTTTGTGCGAATAATTTAAGAATATTGGTTAACTTTGTCCTTTTTAGTCATTTAAAATAATATTTAGCAAAGGTGATTTAGCAAAATATCATTGAAAGATTTATCCATCCGATAACAATATTCCTTTACCATTCAACCGATTTAATTTCTAGAAATCTAATTAAAATCATAAAATTCCTTCAATAAAGATCAATTTTCTATAGCTGTTATCGATTTCCAACTTTTAAGTCAATATTTCTCAGGTTTTGTCACTGATGTCCCCACAATGAATATAATAACTTCTTAAATAAAATAATTTAAAGCAATAACCTTTGATATCAATCCCAATTAATTCTAAAGATTTCAAGAATTTCATTGTCAAAACCAAATAAATTGATCATTAACCCTAAACGACTTAATAAAACAGTGGATAATTAATAAAAACTTGTTCTAAAACATAAATCTAAATTATTGTGCAATAACATTCATCACGACCTAATAAACCTTTAAAACGATATAATTTCACAGGAATTATTATTAATTCATAGCTAAATACTGACAATTTCCCTTGAAAATTTGACATTTTACCAATAAGAACATTTCTCGATTTAAATACAGATTTCAAAACATTTCCACCTTAACCGATCCCTCGCCAAATATTTCTACCATTTTAAACACCCCCTTAAAAATCATATATTATCATCTTAACCGAACCTTCACTTAATCCAACCGACTTTAATATATCAGTCCTTTAATATATCAATTCTCTTAAAATCCATAGGAAATTCTTCAAAATATGAATTTTATTTAATTGTTACAGACATTCTTCCATTGAAATAATTTAGTATCTAAATTCATGTGGTAAGAGCCCACTAAAAGATCAAAATTCACTAAAATCAATATTTTCTACAAATATTTCACCACATTTACCATCAAGTACCTAACTAGAGATGAAATATATTGATTGATCATAATTCTTCATCGATTCAGTCAATTAAAGTAATTATAACATGATATATCTTTCAAACTAAATCACAAATTTCAGTATATTTTACAATAATTTTCAAGTAGATTTCAAATATATCATCATGATAAAATTAGATGGTTTCAACTTTAGATTTTCAATATTTAAAAGTTCATCAATATTCTTAGAAAATATATGAAAAAAATATTTTGTCAAATTCAATATCATTACAAAGTCATCATAAAAATTAAATAATAATCACTTGATTATTGCAAAAACTCTAATTATTAACCGAACTGTCATTAAAAATAATTTTTATTTAAAATTAAATTTAAAAACAAGAAATTAATTAAACTTGTCTTAGAATTAACACTAAAACCTTAAATTTTTAAATATTCTTTCAATTAACACGAAATTCACAAAAAATGTTAGTAATAATGTTAGTAAAATCCCGCTAACATAAACTCTAAAAAATTACCAATGAATTTCATGCCAAATAAAAACCAAAAATTTACCTAAATAAATTCAATGGCCTTGATGAGTCATTCAATGACCTTGATGCGTCATTCAATGACCTTGGTGCGTCATCCAATAACCTTGAATGAGTCATGGTCTTTGTTTCAATGACCTTGATGAGTTTAAATCTTTGTTTAAAATTTGACCTTGAACAAAATTTTTTTACCCCCCCCCAGAGGGGGGGTAGTGTGCCAGAGGTGACATGTGCCAGTGGTGACACATTTTACTACTGTTGAGGATACCTAAATGATAAATAACATAATAAATAAATAAATCACCTGGGCGAAGATCGTCATGACAAACGGGACCATCTATTGAAACTCAGGAAAGAAAACTAAAGTAAAAAGAAATGAAAAATGAGAAACAGAAATCAAATAAAAGAAAACAAGGGTCATTGATAATTAAGAAGTACAACTGAAGGTGAAATTTCAAATTCCAGAAAAACAAAAATATGGGGAAAGCCGTATCTTAACAGTTTGTCAAAGATAGCGAAAGTCGGGACTACATGAAAAAAGAAGAATAGGGCACATATTGATATCTGTTAAAGATAAGACTGATACAGAAGAAAAGGAAAATGGAAAACAGAATCTGTCACCAGTGCCACAAATGAAACAGACTATATAAAGCGGACCGAGAAATCAGAACAAAAGTAGAACAGAATTAGAGACAAATTTGGGCGATAAACTCGGGAGATAAAATTATTGGAAAAAACGGTATTAGATAAACGATTTGTGAAAAATAATAGTAAAGAAAACAATTGTGAAAAATAATTATTGGAGAAGATATGAAGAAAAGAATTAATTGAAAAATAAAACGAAAAGAAGTTACTTGGGTATTTGAATAAATTTATGAAGAAGGTCAAAGAAAACAACCAACTCAAAGTCCCAGTTGATAAACCAATCAGTAATTTGTGATCCTTAATCCGGTGTTATACGCAAGTGCTATTCCTCACTGAGTGTTGTAATAAACATTGTATAGTCACCAAGCAGAGTGTTGAATTTATTGTCAGTGTAAAGTGAAAGTTTATTTGTGATTATCAATAAAGATTTCTGTTGTCGAGTGTTATTTGTGGATCGGTCAAAGACACGTTTGGAGTCAGAGTAAACGTTTAAATTTGTCACCAACTCAATAACCCAACAGTAGGAATATTCATAAGTGAACTGACTGAAAAATTTCAAAAGCACCATGATGTTTTAAAATCATCTAATTTGGTTTTGATGATACACATATTTCTGAAGGAATCGGTAAAATCTTGAGTTTTTATGGTAGTTTTATTCAAGTTTCTGATAGCCAATTGAAAGAAGAGTTTGTTATGTGGCAGTTGAAACTGTCAAAAATCGATGTTAAATCAGCGAATATCATTGAACATTTGAAAATATGCCATAAAGTTTTCTTTCCAAATGTTTTCAAGTTTCTTACAATTCTACTTGTTTTGCCATTTACAAATTGCACGTTGGAACGCCGCTTTAGCAAGCTGAAAATAGTAAAAAGTGTCGACCGTTGAACGATGAGTGAAACTTGTCAAAATGGACTTGCTTTATTAAGTATTTACCGTGATGAAGTTATAGATGTAAACTATGTTATTAAGGAACTTTCAAAATCAGCTAGGAAAATTAATTTTAGTATTTAATATGTACTAAATAACTTTATATTAACTTTTTTTCATTATTTATGCAATTACGTATGTACTACTTAATAAACCTAGAACCCCATGGAACATAGGAACACATATAATTTTTCCTTCACAACAAAAAAAGGTCATCGGAGCCCCCCTACCCCACCCCCAAATTCCTGCATACGCCCTGGCGTGTAGTAAATGTAATATTTCTCTGCGAATTCAAAAACAGCATCCTGTAGTCTTTCACAACTTGAGGGTATATATATGTGTGTATGTGTTATGATTTTATTTTAATTAAATTTCTTACGAGAATAATTATTTAATTAAAATTAAAGTTATATTAAATATGAAGACAAATATTTCATTATATTAGACAACCCGATAATTTTTGATTTAATTAAATGTTTTTACTCGATTTTTCCGAAAAACTGAAGTCTCGATTTTCCTTGTCTTTCAAATAGATTTGACTCAACGCAGTGGTCACTAGCCCACTAAGAAATACCAAAACTGTACACAAAATAAAAAAATACAATAGGTTTAGGTGTTCAAAAAACGAACTTAAAATGATAATGATAATATCTCCTATGGCAATACACAAATATTGTGCCGAGACTAGAACACTTTTCATTGACACCGGGGCCTCGGAATAAAGGAAAATCCCTGTATTGACATTGAAAAAAACTTCCCCAATTGTAAGGAACAAATATGGCAAAAACTGCCAGTAAATCTTAGGAAGAGGGACTTTATATTCAGTTATTCTCAGAATTTTTAAGTTTCCGCTTTCTTTATAAGCATAAATCAACTCCGTTTGGCCCGGGTGCAAAACGAATTCCATTATTTTTCTTTCCTTGTTTTTCGTTTTCACAACAAGTTCAAATGTTCCTATTTCACATGTGACATAGGCTCCAAACTCCTTGCCGTTTTTAATGAGCTGGAAGATTTTGTTTATTCCAAATTTCCCATTGAGATAAATTTCTTCGTCTTGATTCAACCCATTAATGTTTAAAAGCCGAACTTTACTATATCCCCCATTATTTTGGGATAATATTCTTGATGAAACAGATGTGAAAAGGTTATTGTTAAAATAAACTGCTGAAATTGCAAAATTGCCGGTACTGTTAAATATGAAAATATTAAAACGTGATTGGTTGACCGCAATAGTTGCGGTAGAACTGAATGAATAAATAATTGTCTTTTTCATTCCTTCAGGTGGAATAGTTTGATTGTTATTATTATCATCTATTAAAACTATTGGGAATGGATTTAAATTTAAAACCTTAACAGCAGTTTCGGAAGGTTTTAGACCACTCAGCAATGATTGGTTGATGAAATGCTGATTTAAAATCATAAAAAGGCAGGAAATCGCTGTAAAATATTGTCCAACTGCGATTCGATATGGAACTCGAAACCTAATTTTGTCTAATAGTGGATAAACTGTCATCTCAAAGATTGGGATCAAAATCACAACTAAGATGGGATTTAATGTTTGGATATGATCTGCCTTTAAAATAAAATCATTTGTCACCATTCCATCCATGTGTCTAGCTTGAAAAGTCCACACCGAGGACATCTGTTCAAACACCGTGAAAAATATTGGATGTCCAAGCAGGAAAAACAATAATCCTAAAACAACTTTGCAATCATGAACAAAAATAACTCCGTATTTCTCTTCAGCGTAATCCATCCAATGACCTTCGGGATTTCTTCCTTTTTGAAACCTGCATTTTATCCCAAATCCAATGCAAGCCAATGTTTTAATAAAGATGTTTTTTGTGGACGGCTGTATGACAAACCATTTTAAAACCAATCCGAACCCAATGGTACCAAGAGTCGAAAGCATTAAAAGAACAGTTATAAGAAAGTTCAAAGGATAACATTCTTTATTGAAGCAATAGATGTCTTTGTGTATTATCGGGCCAAACGACCCAGTTATGATGACTCCGAGATTATTTATTAAATAAATCGTGTGAAGAAAAGTACTCAACATTACTTGGTCAGTTTGGGGGATCTGGTCTCCAACGAATGCTTTCATTGCGGATCCATACATCCCGCAAAGAACAGCTGAGATTAAAACGAATGTCACCAAAGTATTGTAGGTCTCGTAAATAGAAAAAATAAGGATTCCAACATACATTAAAATATCAATGGGATAAAATATCAAAAACGTTTTAATTCTTCCCAAAAACGAATCGGCAACAACTGCACCGACTATGTTCATGCAGTACGTAATCCCAGCTCGAGCATGGTAGAATGACGTTGCGGTTGCGTCGGAATATTTAATCATTGACGTCATATAAATTGGGAATATTAGCGTAAACGCGTAAACTCCCATGCCACTGAATAATTGATATACAATTAATAAATAGGCTCCTTTAGGAAACTTATATTTATGCCAAAATTTTAATTTTTCAGTTGTTGATTCACTATCCGTCATTTTAAATGATATGATAATATTTTGGATTTATTGATATAATTTATTCATTTTAACTAATTTATATTATAATATTTTTAAAATTGGCTGCCTTGAAATCTTGTATATAGAACCGATTTGCTAAGAGTGCAAAACTTAAAACTAAAGAATTGAGTGCGGAAATACACACTGATAAAAGCTGTGCCGAAATATCGTGTACTTTATATATTATATTGATCGATAGTCTTACAAACATTAATATGAAAATTATTGAATTAAAAAAAGATCAAAGGTGAAACAAAATGAGAAATATGATAATTTAGTGGTAGTTTTATTGGAAATTTCTTCAGTATTTATCAGGTATGCACATAAACTTATTGTTTGCCACTCGAAATCCCTGAAAATTCTTTAAACTTAGAAAGATTTTCACCCGAAACAGATTGTAGCATGAAATGTTCAACTATTTCATAAATAATTTAAAATGTTTCTTAATATAAAGGATAAAAAAATTCGTATGAGACATGCGAATTCAGAGTCGAATATGAGATAAAACATGACGTCGAACAAAGGATCAAGCAGAAAAATATTCGAATTTATTTAAATTAATCCCAAAGTTCGATGTAATAAAGAGAAATGTATAATACTTTCATTGAAAGGGTCGGATTATCCATAGTGTCAACTGTGCCTTGACACAGGGACCCTGGGGCCCGGCCCCGAAAATGTAAAAAAATAAAAATAAAACTCGTATTTCCGATTTTCCTTAATCCGACTCCTTATGTGATTTTTTATTTAAAAAATAAATACGTCATGACAGCATCACCAGTTGTTATCAGCAAGAGAAAATATTAATTGAACAAATAAATCAGATTAATATTAAAATATATTGATTTAAAATATTTAACGATCAATCGGAAATACAAAATGTCAGACAAGTGTGTTTATCTAAGTGGAGCGCTCAAACGTAAGCGAAAAGTTGAAAAGAAAGAAAAAGAATGAGTTAACAGTCAGAACATGAATTTTTTTAAATTGTGATTTACAACGAACACTGTTAACTATCAATCCGAATCGGATATGAACATCATAGAAACTGACGTGCTGTGTTATGTCAGTTTGATCTATTATTAAGTAACACATTGATAAATACGGCAACCAGGAAAAAGGCAGAGCATCGTACTTTTCATTCACAATATGCGAAGAATTTATCAAGCTTATGAGTGATAAATTTTTAAAAATTATTGCAAAAGAAATTAAATAGTAAAAATATTATTCTGTTTCTGTTGATTCTACTCCAGATCTTGTATCAGGATGTTAACAGCCTTAGTTATTGGAATCACCTTTTGCTGACAGTTACCCACTAATGTACACTGTCAACATCGCTTGCAACGGGTGCAGAGGCGTAACTGGGTTTTCAACGCCCTTGGCTAATTAATTTTTGGAGTCCTTGACAAATTTCAGCTTTCCAATTTCAATTGTTAGAAAAAATAATTGAATTTTTTAATTTTATTTATGACAATAAATACGTAGTCTGACAGTGACAGTCATTCAACGTGGATATCAAAAATGCAAGTCCACGTTCGATGGAAAGAAGAGCTAGAGATGATGTGCGTTGTTGGCCTGACGTCGATCTCAAGTAGTTTTTAATAATTTTTAGTTTGTTGAAACTCCTTTCAACTCCTACTGTGGTTGGCTTTGTAAGAAATGTTTTCAGAGCTCGTTTGATATTCGGGTATGTTTCTTGCAATAATCTAAATTTAAATGATCTAAATGAAACACGTCATCGGGTTTTTTGTTTTGCAATAGTTTAATCATTTGGTGTTTAAAGCATTTTATTCAATAATAAATTGCTCTTTATTTATTTCAGGATATTTTACTGATAATATATCAGGTTTTGATTCTAAATCCTCCATTGCAAAAGATTGAAACACTTTGCCAGTCAGAAAATTAAAATCTTCTGCTATATTTTTCAGAGAAACAAATCTGTCTTTTAACTGCATCATCATCGAATCAATGATTGAAAAACAAGAAATTTTTAATGTATCCAGGCAGTGGCGTACCAAGGATTTCTGGGGCCCTTGTGCAGATTTTGGGACGCACAAAATATTTGTCAAACGAAGTGATCCGAGGAACCAAACCATAGGCAGGCTTGGGGGAAGGTGATTAGCAACTCTCTGAGTAAATTTGCGCATTTTAAAACAGAAATAGTATAAACCGTCCAAACTGTGGTTGCTGTCTTAATAAAAACAAAACAAACGCGAAAGCGATGCTTGGTTTGATGACAATCGGGGAATTTATAATGCTCGAACGTATAAATTTTACTAATTTTTCGTCCTGGGCCCTTGTGCCGTGCACAACCTGCACAACCTATTGCTACGCCACTGTATCCAGGTAAGGTCATTCATCTTCAGCATGTTCTCCTGGCATTTGTTTTTGTTTTGCTTTCCTTTTTTGAACTGGTTTGATTTTCATTTTAATACACGTTATTTCAAAATGTTATAGATTTCGTTAGTTCTTAGACCTTCAAAGTCATTTACAAGATCTTTTATTAACATTAATGATCGATAAATATCCTGGTCTTTTTTTTGTAGTGTTAAATTGACTTTGTTTATTTTTTCCAATATCAAATTCAAAATAGTTATAAACGCAATGACGTTGTAACTATTGGTGGGTTACTGGTGGTTGAATGTTTAAGTGCTGTTACCAGCGTAACCCAGAATACAACATTAGTTTCCTCTTGGTACCCCTTGAGTGATCAACGTTGGTACTGTACCAAGGGTTGAGTACTCGCAAAAAGTGAGCGCATCAAAGCACTATAATTGTCGAGCACTCCATGGGTTCACGGACTACCGATAGAAGGTGTGTGTCCGATTTCTCAGGTCCCTTTATCAAAATTGTTTTCCCAACCATAGGCACAAACTCTCATTTTCCAGGCAATCATAAACCATACTAGTCATTATTTTATTACTACAAAATGTGTATTATTTCAACAAGGAACATATTATTTGCAGACTACAACAATACATAAGAATACGACAAAAACACTTAAAATCGAATATAAGTTCAAACAGGCTTATTGGTAGGACTGGCCAGTTCCGTCGTGGCTGCTAGTGACGAGTTTGCTTGCCGCTCGTATTCGGCCAGTCTAGCTTTCTTCAATTTTTCCCCAATATTTCGGCCTAACCGCTTTCTTTTGGGTTTCTCTTTCGCGGCCGGGGGGTATATTGCGGCTAATTCCACGGACAACGGCCGGATTTGGCTTATGGCGGCTCCGTGAACTACTTGTTCATTGCGCTCGGTTTCTAGCGCGCGGAGCTGGAGCTTCAGTGCCCGGATCTCCATCTGCTCCTGCGCAGCTTGAGTCTGCAGTTGAAGGACCAGCGCCACCTTCTTTTTCATGTCCTCGGGACTAAACCAGGTGCTTTCTAGTTCCCGGCACCGTCCCTTGAGCTTGTCTACCCGTATGCGGAGCTCCTCGGCCTGTTTTTGGGCTTCTTCCCTATCCTTTCGCAAATTTTCCAATAGTTTGAACACTAGATAAATTCAACGATTATATCCTTACAGCATATTACTCATTCAATTATAAATAAAATCAATATTATAAATAAACATAGATTCAGATGTTAAGCACTCAATACACAAGATAATTTATTAAAAAGACTGCAATAATTACCACTACCATTAAAGTTTAATTAAGCCACAACTGAATAATAAGTTGCAAAAGAAAATTAATAATTATCACTAATATTAAAGTTTAATTAAGTCACAATTGAATGATAATTTTGCAAAAATTTTGGCGATGAGTCAGTTCAGTCGCTTGCGAGGCCTTCCCCTCTTCCGCGGGGTTGCCTCGGCCTCCTCTAGGTCCTCCACGGTTTTTCCCTCCTTTTCGGCTTGGATTCGCAACTCGATCCTCTTGAGTCGCAATCTGAGCGGCTTCCACATCCCAGGCCGCTTGATCTCGGGCCTCCTGTAACCGGTTGTTCTCCGGCTCTACCTTACCCAGGCCGGGGCATCTACTTCGGGGCCTGTCCGGATTACTCGGTTGGAACAATCCAGGTCCCGTCCCTGGCTCCACCGATGGATGTGATACCAGACGTACCGGGACCGGAGTCGAGTGATCCTTTGCTGGTTGGCTTCCTCGTCGCTGCTATAGTTTGATTGGGACATACCTGCAGTATAACTATTAAGATCGAGCATAACCCATGTGACTTATACATTGATGTCACAATAGAACATATGGACACAATACTTTAGCTACTGGATTTAGGATAATTAATCCCAATGCTGCTAACCTACCATCTGGATTGGATTTATCAATATATTCTTAATTAACTACTGGATTCGTCATAATTAGCACTAATACTGCTAACCTAAAATTTGGGTTTAATTCATCAATACATTTTAATTAACTGCAACATTTATTATGGTTAATACCAATACTGCTAACATAAAATTGGGGCTTGATTTATCACTATATTTTTAATTATAATTAATACTAATGAAATTGGTTATAAACAATCATTTGTTTTATTCTAGTAATTTTTATTGATGTTAAACCATAATTTTGAACGGATGCCTATAATCTAATTAGTTTAATGTAGTAAGGTTATTGACTTACATTGTTAAATATTTATATTATGAGTTTTTGAATAGTATTCCAGCAACATCAGCGTCCGGCCGACCTTTCGAAGCTACTGTCATCGGTACTCAATATATTAAGACCTCCTGTGTTAACGAGTTACCACACTAATGGGAAACTTGGGATTTTCCTTCACTATGGAGTTTATACTCATTCCAGGAGTTACAAACGGATCGATTATCAAGGTCAGCTCCACCAACCGATCCTCTTAGCGGTGATCGCCATAAGCTACCTGACTACGACTATTTAGATGGAAATATTGGGAATATTTCTAATTTAGGCTATAATTTTGACTTTTTATTTTTGTTAAAGGTATATTTGATAATTCTAATAAAATTTATGACTTTCTTTAATGTTTATTTGATTTCGAATGCCCTTAATGTTTCTAATAATTTAATGAATTTCTTTAATGCATTGACTTAATGAATTGTCGTACCTTTATTTCATTTCCTAAAAGGGGTTGTGGTCATGATACCGCTTTGAGATCCCGAAGGTCACTTTGTAGATTTATGGGGATATACCCAGAACCACGCATGTATACTTCTACATTCACACACACACCCACACTTATATAATGGCATATATACACACACATACACCTATAGATACATTATACATATATATGTATATATTTTCAAATAGTGATATAGAGGTCGTTTTCCGAGGGGGGGGGGGGTGTTACTAAAATTAGAATTTAGGGAATTTCCGTGATTTTATTGGAAGGTGGTTTTAGTGTAGCTAAATTTAGCGATAGGGAATCCTAAAACCAATAATTTTGTTTTAAATTTTATTTCAGAAGAAATAAGGGGAAATTATTTTAATGATATAATATTACCAAGGGGATTAATAATAATTATAGTATTAATAGTGTTAATGATGATGACACTAGTAAATAAGATGATGGTAAAGATAATGATAGTAATAATAATAGTAATAATAATAATAATAATACTATTGATACAGATAATAATGATACTAGTAGTACTCATACTAATAGTAATAATAATAACCACAGTAAGGATAATAATGATAATAAAACTAATAATAATAATAATTTTTATATTTAATCATTCACAATTTTCTATTTATACTTTATAGTTTTATATTCATTAAGCTATGATTTTATGTTTTGCAATTTCGGAAGTTAGATATTATAATTGATATATACATTTATGTTTGATAACCTACGATTTCATGTCCCATACTTTAAAATTCTATGTTTATAAGGTGTAACTTTATACCATACACTTTAGAAATTTCGATTTTATAATTCATAGTTATATCTTTTATAATTTTATATTTAATAATTTACGATTTTGGGTTTCATACTTTCTGATTTTATATTTATAATTTTTGTACTCTACCGTTTAGGAACTTCTAGTCGGTTCTACATGACTTTTTATGAGTTGCTTCTATGGGATCATCTTAGTTACCCAAAATATCTTCGGTTTGTTGGTAACTATTCATAAATTATATTTCCTGAAGTTCTACATTTATATATAATTAGAAAAAAAAAATTCTTATATACAAATTTTATAATTTCTAATCGGGATTTACTATTCACAACTATATTTCCTGAAGTTCACATTAGTTATAAAAATTCCTAAAAACCAAATCTAGAATTTTAGTCGGGATTTATCCATTACTGATCAATATAATTATATCTAAGATCATATAGTTATTTATATAAATTATGACTAAGTCCTATACATTCATGAAGATTTTTAAAGTGGGAATTCGAAATTTAACCTTTCGGATTTAGAACATTTATATTTACATTGAATTAACCTATCTAGATTGAGTTATACTTATACGTATGCCGAATATCTCTCTATTTCTATTACTTTATCATAAATTCCTATTACAAAATCCAATTCGGCATATGTCTAGGTATAACTGAGATCGCCACTACTGATCAACCAACTACATGAGTGTGAGTGCAGAATTGTGTAAGTTTAGGTATGAGTTCTACTCAGATTAAGACCTTAGTGTAGAGTGATTTGTTCAGCATTTTAAATGTTGATTTTAATTGTGTATTAAGCAAAAGGTCGGGAAGAATATTGCTTCCATGGCCCCACTGTGACCACTTCCACAAACCTTAGTGTTATGTGTGGAGTCAACCATTACGTCGACCTTACATAAATACCAAGAGTCAGACGGAGGTTTTCCTCGACCTAACTCCATGGCAGGACCATGAAGTAGTTCGACCTCCGAAGGACCCGAACACAAAAGAGCCATATAATACGTGATTGATATAATAGAGATAATGTATGTGTGCATGTGAAATCGAATTTAAAAATTAAATGCAGGACCTGAACAACGACGCAGGAATACCCTGGTACGCCGTTGAACCTTCGTACATCAACAAAAATTTTAGAAACAAAAATTAAATATGGAATACTTTAATTTTAAGTAAATCATAATTACATCAAAAATTCAATCAAATCTACTTACTATATAGGTTGGCAGAATTTCGTTCAAAAATTTGGCATAAAAATAATACTAAATTCTGACTGAAACGTGTCAGTATATATACCTATTTAGTACACGTGTATGTATTGATGCATTAAAACAAACTCGAATTCTTTTTATTCCAGAATTTTCTATTTTACGATTTTGATATTTTTAATGGCAATTTTTGTGCCATAATTTTTGTTTTTATTTTTATATTTTTATTTTTTAATTATTTTTCATTAATTTTACGTCCATGATGGATTTGGAACGGTTCCAGAACATTCTATTTTACTTTTAATCTAATTTTTATTTTAACTGACGTTTTTATGAATTTCTTTTTGAGATTTTTTGTTTTTAATACTAATTTATTTATTTCCTTAACTTTGCTTGTTCTAGATGACTGTTGTGATGGTTATCGCCATTTTTATAGAATGTTCTGGGTTTTCTGGAATGTTTTACTGTTTTTATCGTCTTTTAAGTTATTCGAGTTTGCTTTTGGTAATTCTATGTTTATTTGGTTATTTTTTGAGTTAGATTTTTGCATCACTTCTTGCTTTTGTATAATTTTATTTAATTTCTTTGTTTATGTTTTTGTTGCTTTCTCCTTTAGTTAATATTGTTTATTTGGTGTAGGTTTTAATATTTAACTATACTTGGTGCTTTTACTTGCTGTGTGCCTACACGTTTCAGTCACAATTAGTATTTTGGGTCTAGAAATCAGTTCTAGCCCAACATAAAACACTCGGGGGCCCATAAATTGCGACCCGCAATTTAATCAAAAGATGAATAAGATTAATTTTCAGAATACTTGCACTATATTACAAGTGCCTACATGCAAATTGGGTCCACGAGCCTACAGGGTCGTGACCTCAATACCCACATACATAAAAATGCTACTATTACACTACACTTTACAGATGGGTTGAAAGATGAAGAAAAAGAACGACCGAGGTCGGTCCACATAAAAATAAAATTATCATGCTCAAGAATCAGTGTCATTAATCGTAGTCTCAGTCTTTGAAATCAATTGTTCGATCAGGATGATTTATCGTTTATAATGTCGTGAAATGTTTTTACTGTCATGATGTCATATTAATAGAACTCTGTTGTTCGGGATCTCGTCTCGATGACGGCTCTGGTTTCAATGTTTGGGGAGGATTGAAATATCTTGGTTGGTTCGTTGTTTGGAGTAGCTGTTCTTCCATTGGGATACGAATACTCCTTGATTGTTCTTTTAGTTTGAGGGTTTTGTTTCTTGCTTTACTGGAATTGGGTTTGAGTGCAATCAGGCTCAGTACTGTAATGTTTATCATCAGGCTTGCCGCTAATAGGATCAATATTGTGAGGGGTTCAGATTCTCTTAGTTCTACTACTTTGGGTTTGTTTATCATTTCTCCCAATTGGGTTGTATCTGTAATTTCTGATTTTTCGGGTTTGTTGAATTTGTTTTCTTCCGAGGTGACAACTTTCTTTATTCCTCCAGGGTTTTAATCATCTTCTCGGAGTTCATTGGGTTTTTGTTTATGGTAGTTAGGATTTCTCTTGTCATTTCTTTCAAGGTTTTCGTTATCTCATTTTTAATGCTGGGTTCCTCTTTGATGATGGAAGTTATTTTTCCTTTCATTTCCTCTAAGATTTTACTACTATTTCGCAATTGCTTGAACGTCCATTGGCGGTCGCTCTTACTTGTTGTTTTATTTCCTCTAATATTATTACCATCATTCTCATTGCGGCTGGATCTGTTTGGGATTCTTTCTTTGATTTTTGACTTTGAAATTGTTTGGCTAATGTTGCTATCTGGGTTCTGATAACTTTCATTTCTTGTTCTAAGATTGTTTTTATTATCTGAGCCCTTTGCACTTCCGTCAAACTTTCAGTTGTTGGTGGACATTGCGAACATTGCAACTTGATTTGTTCGCATTCCTCATTGGGTTTTTTCGCAGATTGATTTAAAGCTACTACATGTGCTATCTTCTCTTCGGTATGGGTATTCTTTCTGGCATTTAATCGTTGATTCTTCAGCTTGTAGGATTCTTGGCATTGTCATTATAATTATCATCACGGTTAGGCTTCTCATCTTTACATATACATATACGTTAATAATAGTTACTTGGCTTTATTTACAATTTATTTACAAGGTTATTTGTCTCATTTATTGGGAGCCACCGACCTCATCCCTTAATTTTACGGGAGGTTCAGGTGCTCGTCTTTTACTCAACTCGTTCATTCTTATTACTTTCGAGTTGCGTTTGCCACAACTGTCTCTTTAATTCTGGTATTTCTTGCAATTGCTTCTCTTTACTTTTCCATTTTCTCTGCTTGATGGTTATTGCCGCCTGCAATGTTTGCATGCTTTCGTCGTTTTTGATTTAAGATTCTCCGGTAATTTTCTTTCAACTTTCCGTTGGCTTTTCTGTTTCTTCTCTTTGTTCCTTGATCTCTTCCTTGAGTCTTGCGTTTCTCTTGTCGACCTTTTTACTTTCTCGCATTCTCGTTTTTGCATAAGCGTATTGTGCTTCCAATTGTTCGATATAAACTTGGTCGATATTCACAATCTTTTTCAATTTCCTTGTTTCTGATTTCCAATAATCTTCGATTACTGCCTGAGCTCTCAATTCTACTATCTCCTGTCTCAGGTTTTTATTTTCCGTCTCTTTTCGCTTCGATTCATTTATTTCCCTCAAAATTTCCTGCTTGACAGTGTTTATTAATCTTCTTGATTGAACAATATGCTGTCTCAATCTCATAATCTCTACATTTTGATTTGCGATTTTTGTTTTGAACAACTTCTTGCTGACTCTCCACTTATTACTATAATATTTCATCGGTTCTTGTTTGATTGGTATCGTATTCTGGCTTTGTTCAGGTTGGTCAATTGATTTTCTTGCGTTACTCGTTGATTCTCTTTCTGTTTAAATAATTCATATCTACAAAATATACACATCATATTTCCTTTCGTCTCCCTTTTTTATTTGAATTTTTGGTTTGTAATTTTTATTTGGTTTGGCTTTATGATTTTTTTTTTTTTTTTTTTTTTTTTTTTTTTTCTTTTTTTCTTTTTTTTTTTTTTTTTTTTTTTTTTTTTTTTTTTTTTTTTTTTTTAAATCATTCTTATTTACAGGCAACCTCTCTCTTCGACTAAATCCATGTTGCGTTATTTTGTTCGTTATTTTCTTCGAAGCCTTCATCTGTTGTGACTTCGGCAGGCTGTGGCACTTGCAACGGGAACGGGTAGAGTGGCATTAATAATATTGGTGGTTGTCTTCTTAACCGATCTACTTCCTCCCGCAATTCCGTTGAGATGTTTATTTCTTCATCCAACAGAAACGTTAATCTAACTTTCGTTTTCTATCATCTCATCCAATTCCTCTTCCAATCGTTGGGTTTTTTCAGCCTTTTCAACTCTCGATTTCTGCTCTCAGATTCGCTTCATTTTCTTCGAAGCATCGTTTTATTATCTCGGTTTCCTGTTTGGCTTGTTGAATTGCCCTATCGCACTCCTCTCTACATTTCTCATTAAGCGCAATCTGATGCTTCCAATTCACATCCCTTTGGGTGTACATACCTTTATATCCGTTCATCTCTTGATTAGCTTCCTCTACCTCTGTTTGTAATCGTCGGATCTGTCGATCTTGGTCTGTCAATTGTTGTTCCATCTCTTTTCCTGGTATTCATACCTTCTTATCTCTCGAGTCTGTTTCTTTATGACTCTCCGTCTACCGTCGCTGGTCCGCGTCTTGATTCTATGTTCTCTACTCAATCGGCTAATCTCATCTTTTTGGTTTTCTATCGTTTCCCACATTTTAAATTCGTCTCTTTCCATCAGTTTCATTGGTAACTGTCTTAACTCCTCTTTGGTCTCTTTCCAATTCTTTTTCCATTTTCGGGCTTGATGCTTGAGACACTTTTCGGTTTCCTCAAATTTCTGCTGTCGTTTTCTCCACTCTACTTCCTCTTCTTCTCGCTGTGTAGCCCTTGTTTCGTAAAATTCTTGGTCTGCTTTTCGTAATCGCAGTTGTTCCTTGCTACTGATTTTCCAATAGAGCACTTGAGTTTGGCTTCCTAGGTATTTGTACTTCCATTTCTGAGCTTGTATTTTTATTTGTGTGTTAATTCGCTCTAATACGTTATCTTTAACGATTGGTTCTTTACGTGGTGTTCTCCTCCCTTGTCCCCTGACTTCGCTTAGGGTCCTTTTGCATCTTTCCATTTTTCTTTCATCATTGCGCATGGTTCTTTGCTTCTTCTAATTCGGCCTTGTAATTTCGTATTTGATGTTCGTGACTATCATTCTGCCTCGTTTGGAGGGTTTCGTATTTTCGTTTCCATTGTTGCGCTTGTAGTTTTATTCGTTCCATTTTACGCTGTTCCTCCTCGTATTGCTCCTTTGCTTCTCCTAATTTGTGCCTTCTGCATTATTATCTCTCCGCATAACCAACTATCTCCATAATCCGCTGAGTTCGTAAATTCGAGAGCTCTTCCTCCAATTCTTGGTATGTTGATGTATTTCTCACATCCTCGGTTAGTTCTTCTACCTGTTTCATCCACTTCTCTTTTGCTGCTAGTGCTTCCGCCTTCTCTACTTCTAACTCTTGTTGCTTTTTCTCATACATGGTTTTGTACATTTCTATTCTCTCTTTACTCTTTCTGCTTCGTATGTTTGTATGATGGATTTGTACTGTTCGAGTTGTTTGCATCTCGGTTTCCACATAGGTTTGTGATTCTTTATTCATTGTCTAAATAATTACACTATTACTACCACTATTATTTCATACATTTATTATCTACACTTTATACACGGAATTTTAATTTTCGTTATTGATCGGCGTAGCGAAATCCTTTGATTCGCTGCGCAATCCTCTGTCTACACATAGGACATTCCTTTATTTTCCTACTACACGTGGCACACGCGATCAAATGTCCGCATGGCATATGAATAACTTCTACACTCCTCTCCCAACACATAGTACATTTGATATCTCGTAAGATAGCTGCTTTGACCATTGATTCTTCTTTTATTTTTGTTTCAGGTTTTCCCTATACTGAGTTATCGCTCTGATCATATCGTACGTTGTTGTTGGTATATGTATGTTTTTCTGTAATCTCTCTCTAATCATGTTCTTTGCCCTTGTCGTGCCTATTCCGGCTGCTTTCAACGCTCTGCACATGTTAGGCTTGTCTACAACTTCGTCAACCTCTTCTTCTGTTACTAGTACTTCCGGATATTCGGTTTCTTGTTCGTTGTGATATAGGCACCAGGCTTGATGTCTAATTCTGGTATGCCTTCTTCCGGTAATCTCTGTTGGCTTTCGCATCTTTCACACTTGAGTATTTGCTTTTCTGTTAGGTAGAATCCTCTTATTGCTAGTTCAGGTCCTCTCGTATCATCTCCGAATGTTTTCATTCTGTTATCTGCTATTTGCGTGAGGAATTCCCTTCACAAGTTGGAACATATTCATCAAACGATTCTGGTTATCGCGATGCTCATTTTCCCTCCTTTTTCGTCTTCAGTTTTCAATTTCTCCAAGGCTTTCGTATTTGATTTCTGGTTTGTTGTGTACATCAAATCCCAGTATGAATGGACAATTTGGAAATCGTTTGCGATGTTCTCCGTTTGGGTGTTCTCCTTTTCCATTCTGCTAATTTCCTTTACAGAAACGGCACGTTACTTGATCGGGTATTCTGGTTTTCCGGAGAGAAAAATCCGTTGAGTGCCAGCGCTCGGCTCTGTTCTTTGTGAAAATGGTCTGGTGTTTTAAATGACAGGTATCTCTGGTTCTCACTATCTCATTGCTCGCACTCCCTGCCTCAAATCTCCAGGCCCTAAACTATATCATTTCCACAATCTTCGATAGTACGTGAAACCACTTGGTTTGTTCTGCTGACTTCCGAACTTCCTACTTTTTCTCGGATGACGTATCGTCTCTCTTCTCTCATTGTGATCTTTTTCTTTCGGATATTCGTTTCTGCTGACTTAACTCATCTATAATAAAAACGTGATCATTCTTTTTGCATTTTCTTTTTTCTAATTTTTATGTTGGATGGTGAATTATTTTACTTTATACAATAGCTTTATAATTACTTTACATTCGTTTTTACAAATTATTTACAGTTTCTCTCCATCCGTCTATCGTATTCTATTGTTGGTCCTTCTCATCTAGTTCGATTAGGAAGAATATAGTGTCTTTTCTATTAGGAACCGTCATTAAACTGGTATAGCTGCATAACTCTGCTGATCCTACCGCAGTATTAACCTCTGTAATTGGTTTATTCCGTGCTGGACTTGATGCGTGAAATTTACTATGTGCGTCGTTCTTTCCCAAGAGAGATATTCTTACTTTGTGTCGGAATGGCAGACTATTAGGTCATCGCAATCTCCTTTACAGATCTGCATATATAAGGACATGCACGATCTTTAAAACTTTCCCTCGCCATTTGGAAACCACATCAATTTCATCTGTATCCATGTTTCTTGGCGTAGAATGGTTTGCTCACTATCGTTGTCTGGATTCCTTGCTTTGCTCGCTCCATTATTTCTGTTATTCCTTGGATTTTCCACATGTATGGTAATATGGTAGTTCCTCTGTTGTCAGTTCCTTTCCAGTCCATTTGGTTTGTAGTTTAGTTACTTCGACTAATTTGTCGTCTAATTTCAACATTCTTTGTATTACGGCTTCTCTCGTATTTCGAAGCTTTCCTGTGAGCTCAGCATTTCTTTTATCATGATTTTGTGTGATTTGAGTTCGTCTTTGACGTCTTCGATTGCCTTGCTGTTAACTCTATTGCTCTCATCATCTTTTGCATGTGTTCGAATGTATTATCCTCCACATGCTTCTTCATTTCTTCTGCTGGTAATTGAACTCTACAGTCGAAGTCACCATTGGCATTTTATGCTTTTCTCGTGCATATCTCCCAATGTGCATTTAATCTGACGTTGTTAATTTCTCCACACTCGTTTGGACATCTCCCTGTGTATTCGTCGCAAATCCGTCTTTCTACTGCGTTTCGATGTTCCATTTCGATCTCTCTCCAATAGCAGTTTCTTTTTTCCCCTTTCTTTTTTCTTCCCCCCCAAAATTCACATTTTCCGTTCGCGCTTCGCATTCTCCTTTATGTTTGTTTTCTCTTCCGTAAGAACTTTGCCTTGCATGCTTCGCATTCAATTCTAAATATTCGCATATGTCTGTATGAGCTCTAATTCCTTTACTCGACCTGTCCCTTCGCATGACCTTTGGTGCATCTTATTTTCACTTCTCTGATTTCCCGGTCATTGCTCTATCCGGTATCGTCCCAGTAGGAACCAACTTAAATGCTTCTCACATCCTGGACAAGTTTCCGCTTTAGTTTGGCTAATCTTATATCGCACCTCGGCACAATCTACAACCGCATCGAGTTTGGCTTGCTCCAATTAATAGCTCCTACATGCTGTATCGGCACATAATAGTCTCTCTTCGAACTCGTCCGGATCGGCTTGGTATTTTCTCATCAATTCGTAGTTAATCTTTTGTTCCTCTGCTTCTCTCGGTTCTCTTCCGCTTTGTTTTGCATTCTACAATGATAACTTTTTAATCTTGGGATTCTACTTGGTTATAACTCTATTTATTTACAGGATTATTTACATTTTACTCTTTTCTCCTATACATCTACCGTCGAGTCCGGTTCCCAGTTCTGGCAGTCCGGTCATCCACTCGACTAAACTGGCAATATCATCATGTTGTCGATTTTCTGTAACCTTCTAATTTCTTCCGCTTGCCATCTGATTTGGCTTATTAAATTGTATTATATTCTAGTTGCGCGATTATTTGGTGTGGTCCTCTATTTTTGTAATGTATATGCATTCCTATTGATACTCTCTATCAACGCCGTTTGATTTCGTACCCAATGCTCTTGAGTCTGATTGTCAATTGGGTCATTAATTCACACTGTGCCCTCCACATGGATCCTGTTGGCTGACTCGGCGGTTTGCATGTTCATTTCCATCATGTCCACTGGATGTACATTCATTAGTGGCTGCTCTCTTACCTCAACAACATGTGGTATCCCGTTTGGATGTTCTTGCTCTTCGTTTCTCTGGTTCATTCCTATTTATAATACATGGTCATCATACTCGTTTCTTTAGATATTTTCTACATATTGTTTTAATTTACTACTTTTATTTTGTACATGTAACTACTATTATACTACTTTTATCGTTTCATTTATACATTATTTACAACAACTCCTCCTCTTGTTATACCAGTGTCGCCCATGGGGCCGGAATGCAGCGTGCGCATCCCCCATATCTTTCGTCCGTTAGTCGGTATATATCGACTTCGTGTGTCATTCGTTAGGTGTGGGTATTCTTGGTAGTTCCGACATCCACAATCCGTGGATCCGGGATGCATCTACCACTCGTGTTCTCCTGATCAGATTGGTTCTGTAGGAAATACCGTATCAAATTTTTCTACCTTGGGCATTTTCTCTTGGTTTCTCGGTTTTTGTTTACATCTTTGGTGGTTCTTATCCATTGAATCAGTACTAACGCTAGTATCGTACTTACATCACGCTAGTTATCCATATATCTTGAATTATCGAGTCCATGTATGTTTTTCCGGTCGTTAATACTGTACTGCTGTAGTATTCGTTTCTTGGTGCCTGATTTTCTTGAATGCTGATGTAATCGTTCCTTCTCCTTATCTTTAGGTGACTGTGATTTTCTTCGTTTCTCCCCCTTCCCCCCGATCCGGGTATCACGGTATGTTTGTTAATGGGGGTTTTTTCTCTAGTCGAGTTATTGCTGACATACGCTGGTTCCTCTTCCTTTCTAAGGATACATACTTGGTATCGCTCTTTGCGTTTTGCTGTCTCCATTTTGAGTCTGCCACCTTGGTCTATTGGTGTTGTTTGTACAGTCGAATTATTCCCGTCTATCCATTACACATATCCCTCATGATTGGTTCTCACTCTTGGTTCGACGTAATTACCTCTTCACCCCTTATGTTGAGTTGAATAGTTATCTGCACTTCCGGTCTTTCATCTTAATTCACTTCGTTAACATGTTTTTGGTTGTTATCGGTTTTGGTTTTTGTCTGTTGTTGTTTTTGTACTAACTGATCGTTGGCTTCTTGGGTGTTATCTCCATCAATGGACCTTGTTTCATTGCCATACTCTTTGTTTGTCTTTCTGGTGCGGTTCATGTTCCTTTACATTATACTACCCTTGTGTCCTGCGCCAACCACAGTTAGTAGAGGTATTTGGTTTGACCCCTCCCAGAAGAATTTTTGGTTTGTGTCATATCAGTTTATTATGCATATGTCCTTGTCTTCTTGATTCATACATGTGTAATGATTCGGACTCCCTTTATCGTCTATTTCAATACCTTTCCAAAAGTGAGTTGAAATGTACTCCGTTCATTGGCCTTCAGCTCCATTTCCTCTGTGATATGTATCTACAGAGGTCCTAATCTAACACATTAGCCGTGGGATCTCTTTTGGCTGCTAAAGATCTTTCCTTTGTTATCGATCTGAAATGCACAAATTATCTTGTTCCTTCCATTAGTGCACCATATCCGACGGCGTTTCCGTCGTAATCACGACTTTATCATAATACTTCGCCTTTTGGAAAGCTTATCTACGATCTCATATTTTTGTTCTGTTAAACAGATAGGATGTTAATATTATAAATATTTCTTTGTGTAGGATTGGTGGATTTGATTTCGACACACTATGCTAGTAGTGGGACTTTCGTTTTTTGTT
>CAUHTR010001551.1:0-75507 GCA_959609185.1 Schmidtea polychroa | reverse complement strand
CCAATCAGAAAATTTTATAAATAAATATTGGATTTTAATATTAATTGTCCTAAAGATTTTCATAAGGACCAAAGCCGGCTCTGATTAGTACCGAAAGCCCGATATAGGTGAAAAGTATATGTTAATAACTTATCCAGAATAAATTATCCAGAAATTAAATTGCTATTGCTTCATCCAAATGTCCTTGCTGAAAATGTATAGAGTAATACAACAAAAATAAGAGAGACTCAGAAAAGAATTTATAGTACCATTAATGTAAGAAATATTAATTCGATTGGCATTGACTCTTCTCTAAACGCCTTCATGATTATTTTAATTTTTACCATCTGTGTACCAATGACTACAATGTACACAATGGCTGAAAATCAATAAGCAGAAGAGCTACATTACTAGAACTACTCCTTATTTCGTTTTGACTTTCAGGTTCATGATTGCCAATAGAAAGTCCTGTGTCACTTTATCACTATACATTCGTTTTTGTTATTATTGCCCTTTCTTGTTTATTTCAATGTGGTTTTCATTGTTTGTTACTTTCAAATATTTGATCACGGATCTGTCTTTATTTTTCGTTTTTAAAATTTATCCCTTGGTCTCTCAAATTATCGGTTGTCTTTGATGTCTTTCACAGTTTCAGATAGCATTCCGCTCACATTTTTCGAAAATTACCTAGTTATTTATTTATCAGATATTTACTCAACAATTAAGGCTATCTTTACGATTATTAACTATATTTCCTTTTTCATTCTGTTGCAATCAATTTGAAACAACCTCGACCATTTCAAAATCCCCACAAGCCCGAAAGTCAGTTGAGTATTCCTTTATGACCATTCATCAAGAGCCTGCGTTCTAGATTTAAGTCTAAGCCAGACAAAAAGAAATCTCCTTTCAACAGGCCAATCAACTAGCCACTTCTGTCCAAGGCTTACCCAATCTCGAGTCAGAACCGTCTGATTTTCCGATCATCGCCCAATCATTATTTTGGGATTTAGATCAGTTGACTATCCACTTCTGTTTCGAATCCTTTTCCGCCTCAGACCAGGATCTACTAGTCTTTCAATCGCTACTTGATCGATTTAATGTTAACCGGAACCCATAGGAACATTATCCAAATTAGTCAAAAGAAAAGAAACAAAATATGAAAATTTATTGTATCACCATTACTTATTGCTTCTGAAAGATGGCCCTTAATCCATCTTCAGATATCTTAAACCCTCCCTATCGATCAAACGCGCAATTAATCTTCAATAAAAACGGAGGATAGGAGTATATATGCGCGATAACTTATACGGATTCATGGGGCTCACGTCTACCTACTAATAAGTCGAAATAGCAATATTATAAATTACAAAAATGTAATAAATTAAATAGTATTTAATTATTCAAATTGAAATAATTAAAAATTAATGTTAATAAAAAAAAGTTTAAATAAATAAATAAATAATAAAAGTAATGATTTATTACATATAATTTAAAATTTGTCGGTTACTATTATTCAGTAAGTAGAAAGGGAGCGCCAAAAAGCACGCCAGGGGCACATTATGATCTACTAATGTGTGAGGCTGAAAACGACTAAAAAAGTATTGTTAAATAGACTATACTTTATTTACAAGATAATGGCCTAAAATAAAACATAGAATTTTTGAGCATAATATTATGTAATAATCAAATTGAGTTATTTATTTATCCAGCTGGATGGTCTTGTTTTTCATCGAAAGTTACCAAGAAATCGTGCTGTTTTAGGTTTATTTTAAACATTTCATGAATTTCGATAAATGGCCAAGGTCAAATGATCGTCTAATTCAAGTCCTCTTCAAGATGCCAATCATGGCCATTGGAGTCAAGGGAATAATTACTTTGTAATTTCTGGAGCCATTGACAAATGAGCGCAACTCCATTACATTGTTGACAGGGATAAAAATCATCTGCTATGAAGAATAATTACAAGGGAACAACCAGCACAAATATGTCAACTTATTTTCTGGTTGTTGAACGTTCTAACAATTTGTAATTTGTTTTAGGTGAAAATAATTAATTTCCTATAAATTGAAGAAATTTAAAGATTTCAACAAATATGCATTTCATTTCTATCTTCCCTGGATGCTTTTGTATTTTACTTATACTTGCGCATTCAACAGTTAAGTAAGGATTTTATGGTTTATAATAATAATAATGGTTTATAATAATAATAATAATAATAATAATAATAATAATAATAATAATAATAATAATAATAATAATAATAATAATAATAATAATAATAATAATAATAATAATAATAATAATAATAATAATAATAATAATAATAAAATTATTTCAAAAATTCTGGCAGTTCTTCATCTGTGAAGTTATATCATATATATGTTGTTAAAATGGAAATGTGTGACAGATTTATCGCTATGAAAATTTTGAAAAAGGTTGGAATTCCTTAAGTTTTTTTATTTAAATGTAAGCTTTTTTAGTACAATTTTCAAATTTATCGAAAATTTGGTCAAATTCGTGCCTATACCAAAGAGAAGGCGATGAGAAACAAGGTCGAATACTTATTCATGGAACTCGGCATCAACTATAAGTTAAAAGATTATAATTATTAATAATATAATGTTCGTCATTTAATTGTTATTTTGTTAAAATTGAAAATTTTGTTTAAATGATTGCATAAATAACTATTGATACTTTTGAATTTGATGAACTTTACTGAATAAAATCGTAATTTGTTGTTTGAAACATTATAATATATTTTATAATTTTCTGTTTCTGTAAATAATTTGCCCGTTTTGCCATTTTATATATAAACAGATAGAAATGGCTAGAATCCAGTCAGTCTTTTCCAAGTAATGTCACCTTTTCTAATTTCTTCAGGATATCTTGGTTCAAAATTACTTAATGCTTCTTATTCATATATATGGTGAAATTTTATAGGGAGATCGCTCATTCTGCTCCATCTTACTGTATCAATTGCTGGAATATTCTTTTCTTTTAGCATCTATAGATGATTGAGGAACAATACGTTTCTGCTTATCTAGATCACCAAATTCGCTGACATATTACTAATATTCTTGCTGACCCCCNACAAAAGGCGGCAAAATTGTACAGAAATTTGTTATTTTCAAAATAGTTTACTTATATATTAAGATTTTTATGTTTTTATAATAAATATGAATTAAATTAAAAGTAATAAAGTTATATTGTTTTGTTATGTATGCATTTATCGTTTTTTTTTACTCTTATTATGGAATGTGAAGGCGGTAATATGCAATTTTCACACATCATCTGAAACTCTAGCGCCGGTGCTGCATGTACTAGATGCTAAAATTGTTGAAGATAACTTAAAAAATTAATTAAATCAAACGTGACTCTTTTTTTTGAAGCAGAAAGATACGGAAGTTGAAGTTTTAGAATGTAACATATCTTGATCAGCAACTTGATTTATTAACACCTTGTTTTCAGTTATAAATTATAAGGGTAGATGTGGGAGATATAAACCACTTCCTTCTACTCGTAGTGGTAAAACTTGACGGGCGCTAAGAGGAAACTAGTTAGGCCGAGTCTGTAAGAGGGGTTTAGAAGGGGATGTAGACCATTGGCTGGTGTTGGAGTCATTTTGGAAGATAAAGACAGAGAAAAGAAAGATGAAATAAAACTGGAGAGGTATGCCAAGGCAGAAACAAGCAATTCAATATTTTACCTTTCCTCCCAATCATAAATAAAAGTTTTACTCATGTATTGTCACTGACATTTAACTCATCTATTAAAAATATAAATTCAATAAACTTATCTCTACCTTTCGTATTGTGTATATACAATTCTTACAAGGAAATATTCGTTATAAGTTTTCTACATTGCTTTGTAGTATTTAAATAATTATTAAAATAACTTTTTAATCAATTTGTTAATAAATAATTTACTGTGTTCGAATAAAACGCTCAGTATGCGCACTACTCCCACAGAATGCCCAGTCGTTATGTTTGGGTGAAGACTGTAGCAGGAGGCGCTTGAATAGTCTAAATTACTTCTGTTATACATGTGGGGACTATACTTTTTGTTATGAGTGGCTTTCAGTAACACCTTTAATTCAAAGTAGGTTCTATTGCCATTTTAAATTTAAAATTGGAGATCAAAATAAACATTTTGCAATTAACACAGTTTGCAAGAAATGTTCACCTAATTTGTCTATTCAAAATTTTGATATAATTTTCTTTACGTAAGATTTTATGGATATTTTCTTTAATTTCTCTTTTTAATTTTTACTAATCGCCTTTATTCGAATTTGTTTTTGTTGTTTTATGTTTTTCGGTTATATTTGAGTAAGTTTTCGTGTGATACTTCTCACTCGTATTTTATTATACTTTCAATTCAGATGTTTTATTTTTGGGTGAATTATCTCTCTATTATCATTGTTTACTTGGTGTTTTTATATATATTTATTTAAGTAAACGTAATTCTGGGTATGCGTGTTGTGCACTGACACATTTCGTCCCATTCCTAACTTTGGGTTTAGAAATCAGTTCTAGTCCAACATAGTTAACGTTTCAAAAATTTCATACCACATCTTTAGTGAATAAATTTTCTTTGATCAGTGGAGAATTACGGTGAACCTGGGGATCTGTGTAAGGATTTCAACAAAAATTTAAATTTATTTATCTTACCTACAAGCCACTAATATATCACAGCAACTTCGATCAAGAAGTGAACTGAAATGACCTTTCTATGTAAATGGCATGTATGTGTGCGTGTGCGGTGCTTCATGGTTTGGTGAAATATGTGAAGTGACATTTTCTTCATATGTGCAGCAAAAGTTAAATTTCCCTTCGATAATGGTGACATGAAAAATGAGCGAAATTTGTGGACAGAGGAAATTTCATCAATAAAGTAATCAAGAAAATGGAATATTATATTAGAAAATGAAGTTTTTTATCACATATAGGATAACGAGTCATTTGTCGCATGAAAAGTTACACGGGAGTTTGACCATAAAATGTTACACAATGTGTATTATTATTTAGGATACGTTAAAAACATTTTAGGCTGTCCAAGTTGAGAGACCAAAAATACAGGTATCATCGTTCATCAGAAAGGTTTAAATTTATTTCAAAATTTGATCAACTCTAAACACAGTCGGAAATGGAATTAGGGAAAATACCGTTCACACTGAAACATCCAATTCACCCGCCCTCGCGCACGCACAGGTCATACAGGTAGCAGGAGAAGAAGAACGAACGTACACATGCAAATCCCAAAAACTCTCGAGAATGACCCACATACTCGGAGTGAATCATGCATACAAACTGCACATTTACATCGACACCAAATAAATCGATGGTCGATCGACCGCTGCCATCAAAACACGCATAGACACGTCGCTGGTAATCATTCAGGAGTATATAAACCCATTACTCGCTAATGAAATTATCATTTAGCACAAATCAAGAGCTATTAGACCGAATCAGAAATCCAGGAAGTTGGAAGACGGAGCCGGCCCATCTGGTGGGGGACGATGTCGTGAGCCCCAAATAGAACGTAGGAATACCCAACATCCCATCGAATCGGAAATACGGCCAGTAATCACCATTCCTCAGCGCGAATGGCTATGGAGAAAAGTTCGATCCTGGAACAACGGCTTTGGTTGGAAGCCAATAGATCGTACGACAGAGCTCAAAAAGAGGCGACAGGGGCGGACGAATGGCCATTTATAGTGCTCAAAAGGGAGCCAACACTGAACCGAGCTCGAGAAGCACGCAAGCAAGTGCGGCACGAGGTCACCACAGGCCCTCGCACTGCTCATATAGATCGAACTGGAGATCGAAGCCGGACGGAGAACATCTGAGCGTCTATGATGAAGAGGGGGTGCGGGATTTGGCCTAGCTCCAGGATCGGAAAATAGAAATTCCCCATTCGGTCGCCTGGACTTATGAACGGCAACCTCTGAAGTGCGGGCGACCCCGCAAGTAATTCTCAAGCAAACGATTCCGGGAGTAGTTGTGGTACCATTTGTTAGTTTTAATAAATCATTAGTGGTAATTAAAATGAGTTTTGTTTTGATCTTTGGTAATAATTAGTATGTTCGAATACATCGTCAGTGATTTAAAAAATTTTTTTTGTTGTGCTGGAAGTGGTCTAGATCGAGCGATATATGAACCATGCTGAATAGAATTAAAAATTGTTATAGCATCAAAATATTATTCGGAGTGTGATAATGACCTACGAAAAGGATAGGAATAATGACACATACCCATACACATAGAATTAACAGAGCGGTTAGCGTAGAGTAGGTAACAGTCATAATTTAACATCTCGGGAATGAAATGCAGGTTACCCTCGAATTATTGTCATATCAACCTCAATAGTTTGGAATTTAAATGAATTATCTTTTATTCCCATTTATCATTCAGTAATACAGTTAATGGAGAATCTACGTGCGGATAAGGAGGCAGTGCTAAAACAAAATGAGGAGTTGCATAGGCGGATAAAAAAATTCAAAAGGCGATGCCGGAAACTTGGGAGTACAAGCGCATGAGGTTAGTGATGTTCAATAATTAATGTTTATTAATTATAGTTGTTTTAATAATAGGAAGGACACGTTAGATTTTAAAATATTTAAATATACTTTATTTGTTAAATGTTATTTGTTATTATGATTTGTGAAGATATTATAACTGGCGACTACGCCGAGAAAATCCAGCCGATTCACGTAGTGACAAGAAATCAGCATAGGAAAATGGTTATGGAATCTTTACCTAAACAGGCAAAAGACATTTTAAATTTTAATATCAGCAGATTCGAGGTCCTAAGCATGATAGAAGCAGAGAAATGGCTCAAGGATATTGAAAATTGGATGATCCTTAATGATCTAAATTTAGTAAGTATTTTTGATTTGTTATTGTCTAAAGAGGCATCTATTCTCTGGGAAGAATTTAAAAACATCTCCACAACAAATGAAAAAGCTTGTGAATGGTTTAATGACACATTTACAAAAAACAAGTCCATTATGGAAATTATTAAACATAAGCAAAACGAAGACAAAATTATTTCAGAGATCATATCACATCTTAATGGAAATGAGGCTCATATATCTTATGAAACAATCAGTTGTAATATTTTCAAGTATTTAAAAATACTACAGATACAAGACGACGTATTGATGATTAATATAGATGGGAAAATGCAGTTGTAGTACCTGACACGTACGTAAAAACATTGGTAAATTATTTTCATATTGAATTATGCCATATGGACATTAAGAAGACCTTATGTTATTAAAAAGATTTTTTCTTTTGGCCATCCATGAATCAGAGTATAACGGAATATATTAATAAATGCATGATCTGTGCTAGTAGAAAGATTGATCAAGGAAGGGCAGAGGAAATCCTATTGCCAAGAACATGAGAATGGTTTTTAGAATAGATAGTAGTGGATATTCCATATATGGAAACAAAAGCAAGTAAGAAATATATGATAGTGATAATAGATCGTTCTAGTAAAATGGTCAGTTTATCAGCAACAAGTACACAGGATGAATCAACGATTTGAATAATTGGATATATCGGTTTGGTAGACAAGAAAGCATTCTTACAGATAGAGGAAAAATTTTTGAAGGATCAATTTTTCGTGATTGGATGAAAAAATTTGGGATAAAACAATAATATAGTTCACTATACCAACATTAATCAAATGGTATAGCTGAACGAATAATAAGAACAGTTCGGAACATGCTGGCAACATTATTGACAGATATTAGAACAGAGAATAATTGGTGCAAATTGTTACCAAAGATTGAATTTAGTTTGAATTCTAAAGTACAAAACTCGACAAATTTTTCATCTTTTGAGATTGTATATGTTCGGAAGATTAATTTATATTCTAGATTAGGACACATACAAAAAAGCAGAGAAGAAATTATAGATAAAACAAAAACAAATTTAGAGAAAGCAGCGACAACAATGAAAAATAGAGATATAGACAAGCGAGGTACTCGAGTATTCATGATGGGAGAGGAAGTATTAGTTCGTTTGGAACCACATAAATGAAAGAAGGAGGGAATTCAATATGAGGACCTTACAAAATTTTAAAATTCTTATCACCAAGACAAGTTGAATTACAATTTCCAAACCACATAAAATGATAAACGTGTTCTAAGCAACAGTACCGATGTGTTCGACACTATTCTCAACGACATTGTGGTTTTCTGGCCACCTGGATGACCATTTACAAACTCTTTACAAACATTTGCTGAGTTTGTAACTGTGATTTAGAAAATAAATATAATAATTATGTGTGTTCATTTTTAATTTAATTTTTGGGAGTAAGATAATACGGAAGTACCGAAGAGTTGAATGGCTGAAAAGATGCAAAGAAAATAAAGAGAGGAGAGTGATGTTCAATAATTTATGTTTATTAATTATAGTTGTTTTAATAATAGAAAGGACACGTTAGATTTTAAAATATTTAAATATACTTTATTTGTTATTATGATTTGTGAAGAAATTATAACTAGGTTGATACAGCAGCTGCAACTCCAGGCTTATTTCCTTATGTTGTCCGGGCACTAATGCTGCTGTTGAAAGGGTATTTTCACTAGGGAATGACTATAGTGAGAAGTCGCAACTTTCTGTAAAAACGTTATATGGAGTCTTAACGGTCATATTTAATATGCAAAATGAAAGTTGTTCGGATTTGGTTACATTATTAGACGAACATCCTCATTTAGCAAAAAAAATCCACTACGAGGAAAAATATGTTTTTAAAAGAAAATAAAGTTTTTATCGATTTTTCTTCTTTTTTTCACCTACGAAATACTTACAAATTGTACTCTTTTTGAACAAAAAATAGTTGGTCACCTTTGTTAGCATCGCCTTCTTCGCCTTTTAAAGCAAACTTTCATTTAATAAGTCATTTTACTGATTTTCTCGATTTACATTTTAGGTAATCAAATAATTTAACGATTTTTTTAATGTAGGTTTAAATCAATAAAATTAATTTCCAAAAACAAGGTATATAGATCAAAATATATAATATAGTAACCTAGCAACCAAATGACCTATTTATATAATTTTTAAAATGAACATGATTTACATCAATATATTTTAATTGAAATGAACTAATACCAAAATCCATTAAACTAAAATAAATCGCTTTAATTTTGTAATAAATCTAACAAAGAAACCTAATATTGACTAAATTCAATCAATCAATTGGAATAACGTTTCAACATTTCTAAATAATCTAACAAATCTGACGTGTCACAACCTCTTGAGCTAAACCAAGCTTTTGTCCATTTATTGTCTGTTTTTTCCAAATTAGGAATATCTGATTTTGTTTCCGATTGTTTATAAGAATCTACTGTTAAATGAATTACTTTTCCTAGCGAATTTGTCATTAAATCGTATGTATCGCATGCTTTTGATTCGTATTTTAGTTCTTTATTCTGAGACTTCAACACAATGAAGTTTCGATTTCCACGAGGCTTTATAGGTAAAAAGTTGCTGCCATTAATTTTATTTCTTTCATGTATTTCCATGTGAACTTTCAAATATGACTGTCTGGTGAAGTTACTTGAGCATATTGTACACTGAAATGGTTTCAAATCGAAATGTGTATTGACGTGGGCAACATAATAGGAATTGCTACGAAATCCTTTCCCGCATATTTCACATTTAAAGCGAGCATTTGTATGAATTTCCATGTGTAAATTAATTTGTAACACCATTTTCCCACAAATTTTGCATTGCTGTCGATTTTTTTTAACTTGCAGATGAGTGAACTTTATATGACTTATTAACCCAGATCTAGTTTTGAATAACTTTCCACATTCATTGCATTGTGACACAATAACTTTAAAATGATTTAATTTATGTTGCTCATAACTTTTTTGAGAAGCAAAGCTTTTCATACATATTTCACATTTTATAAGACCACCTTTAGGATTTTTTATTTTTGATTTGATTTTATCACATTTAAAATTAAGTTCTTCATTCAAATTAATAATTTCGTGTGAATTTTCTTGTGAAATGTTATCAATAAAGGACTCATCATTTTCTAAATTCTTCTCAGCTTCATTTACATCTTTCTAAAATTAACGTTTATTAAAAATAGAAATAATAAAGTTTGAAATATTAATTTAAATTAAAGTAATATATACATTTAAAATGATATTATTCATAACAATTAAAGTATTAAAATAAGTAATTTTTCAAATTTATAAATCTTGTAAAGAAATAAAACAAAATTATTAAATTTAATTTTAAACTAAGAGTTTTAATATCGGATAATCTCAAATTTATAAAAAGTTTAAACTCAATTTATGTAAACATAAAATTTTGAAAATTTATTGTGCCTGTCTGTCATAAAATTTTTCTTTATGACTTCTCCTACATCATAAATTATTATTTCTCGGTAATATTAAAATAAACTTAACTATTAAACATCTAGGTTCACAAACTTTTGGTAGGAACTAAGCAGCCTTTTATCGCCATATTTTATTACATTAAAAAAATAAGATTAAACAAATTAAGTTTAATTTTCGGTAATAATTCATCCTATTGTTGGCTTTGAAGTGAAGAAAAATAAGGTTAACAATTAAATTTTTTGGTTCGGTACTTGACTTATGATGTTTCGATCAGTGTGTCCATGACAACCCTCATGTTTGTGCTGCGAACTGTGGTTGAAAATTAAAGGGCAGGTGCGGTGCTACCTTACAACTACTCCCCGTTAAATTTTTGACGGGTCCTTGACTGCCGTTATAGCAGAGATGAGCAACCGGGGGCCGCCGTTTATTTCTAAAAATATTAAAAAAATAGTGATTATTTTTGCACAGATAAAATTTAATTGTAATTTTTAAAAATTCGTTCATAATAAATACTTTAAAACTTGTTTTTTACTATCTTAAATTTTCAAAGAGTTTACTTTGTTTTTACCATTTAGTGATATGTAAATATAAGTATATTCATATATATTTATAATAAGCAGAGGCATAAATAAGAATTTAAAAAACGAAAATCTATCAAATGACGTTCATTTTTTCTAAAATATCTTATATAAATGACTTAGATATGTGGATATATAATTTTATATGTGGCCCGCGTAGTTATGAAGCCTTTCCAAATTGGCCCGCAAGATCATTTAAGTTGACCACCCCTGCGTTATAATGTCTTACGTCCACAAATAACTTTCTCTTCATGGTGATAAACTTCGACAGGTAGTGCATTGTCGGGACAACCTTACCGAGGAAAGCCATGCTCAAAGTGTCTTGATACACGAGCAATCGCAAACTCTGTATTACGAGTTTTTCCTCAACATCTTATGCAACTGTAAAAGCCCTGGCTCAAATTTCATTTTCTCAACAACTCAAAGTAGAATTTTCTGATCTTTCAAAAGTCTTTACCATAATTTTCTTCAATAATCATTTCAATAATAATAATTTAAAATGTAATTATTCTATGCAATAATTCTACATATCGAAAGTTTGCATGTATTTATTACTGAACTATGTTTCAGTGTTAAGGATTTTTTCAACCACTTTCTTAATTTCAACAGTAAATGTTATTTAGCTTAGAACATTAAACATCAACCCACAGGTATGTTTGTGTTTCCATAATAACTTTATTAATTTTGTTGGGTATTTTGTGCAAGTCGGTATCACTGTCTGACTCCTTTGTGTCCTTTGAAAATATGTTAAACAACTCAACACAAAATCTTTATTGAAGACTAATACAATTACACTTTGGTTACACTTTTTATTGATTTAGCCACACTTTATACAACCCTTTTGTGGTCTGCACTTTTCAATACCACTGTAAATCTTACCTAACGATACATCTTCCAATGGGAGATGTCCCCTTTTGGTACGCTCGATATTTAAATATTCAATAATCACAAAGTTCAAAGTTTTCTTGGTTTTACTCTCTCAAAATTTTTCGTTAACTTTTTCGACCACCTGGCAATTCTGTTTTCTTGCCGGCCGCTTTTATACCCATCCCGTAATTTGATTTCGCTGTGATAAATTAGTTAGGATCCAATTTCCCCCGGGGCTTCCTCTTGTTTCTCCTATTGCTTTGAGAAATTTGCTCGTCTCCTTTGATGGCTTGTCCTCTCTCCCATCGCTCGGGTTTTCCATTGTCTCGGGTCACCCATTAGCTCGGGTTCTCAATTAGTTAATTAATTTTTAATTAATTTTTGTTTTTTGTTATTAATTTTACTATTTTATTTTACTATGGTTGAACTCGTCGCAATATTCTGCATCCACCCATACAAGTTTTCCCCCGAAAATATTCATTTTAAATTTTTTGATTTTTTAATTAATATTTTGTATTTTAAATTATTATTGTGAATTTTGTGTTTGTATTGATTTTCACCTCATTTTAACCTCTCTTTGTTTAAATTATATATGTTATTATTCCGTGAAAACAAGTGTAACAAGATTTTCAATAAACAGACGAGTAGGTATGTCGTCTATATCATAAGATTTACTGACTTTTATTTTAATTATAATAATTTTTGTGCAGTGAAACCAATTAAAGGAGACATGAATCATGAAATATTGACTGAAATATTAAAAATGACATTTCATAAACCAAATTAATAAAAATAGTTAATAAAAATAACTAATAAAAATAATTAATAAAATAATCATTAATAAAATTTAATTTATTTATGAACATTTGATAGATAAAGTCAATTTAAATTAATATTAAAATATAAAAGGACAAACTAATCACGGTAAAAAAATACTAGAAAACAAATGTTTTATATTAACCCATTAACGCCCAGAAGAAAACTACACGAAATCTAAGAGGTCTAGCGGTCTCATCTATATAATAAATACTTTGAATAAAGTAGTGAGATATAGGTAGTGAACATAAAGTATTGAGATATCTATATTTGAAATGGGTCTCTACTTCCAGGATAATCATTGAAATCACGCATTTAACAAGTTTTAGCTATTTTAAAATCATGTTTATACACCCTATTTGACAAAATAAATCAATTTAATGTTAAAAAAATTGTCATTTGTACCATAAAATCAAATGAAGAGGTACATAATTAATTTATAGAGATTACTTCGTTTGAAGAACGGTCTTATTCGAGTATAAATTATAATATTTTCAAAATGAAAAATAATTTTTAATTATATTTATTAAAAGACTTGAATATAAGTCAGTAAAGATACCGATGTCTTTTTTCTATTCACAAATTTTTGGCACTGTCTTCTTCAAGTGATTTTGATCTTGAAAAAATCACTTGAAAAAGGTGTTGGATGATGAGGGTAGGCCCATCACCACATTTAACCTCAACAAGTACTACCAGACGGGGCCTAGAATGTACCGGGTCAACATACATGCCGAAGAAAAACAATAGATCAACATGAAAGGTCAACAATATCAATACAACCCAAAAATCCAATTCAATACAATCCAAAAACAATCAAACGGATACATCTAACTGACAATCATTATCCCGTGTGATTTTATTAACTATACATCTAATTGACAATGTATATATTTTTATTATGACAATCATCTAATTTAGTGACAATTCCTATTTTAATTATTGTACTCTTTATTGATATTTTATTTTTGTTGTACAGTTATTTATTAGTTTATTTAATATATCTTATACACAATTAATATTTATTTTTACAAAAGGGTAAAATTAATGGGTATAAAAAATAATTAATATTATTTAAGTTAAATTAAAAATAAAAAATAATTAAAAGTTCACATTTCATTTTAACACAATAGGACATGAAAATATCAATATTTCTAAAATATAACATCTGCCATATAAATAATAAGTCAGAAATAAACATCTGTAAAATATATTAATATTAATAGACAATATTATTCCGTGCGTACAGGCCGGAAATTAAAATATTTTTTTATTAACTTTTCAGAATAGTATAAATACTCCAACAAAATTTAGTTAGTTCGCCAAAAACAGTTTCAAAGGGAATTCCTGCGAAACATTTAAAACCAGAGACAGCACAAAAACGTCTCACACGTTCTTTCAATCAAGCAGTAATTTTATACATAGACATTCACCACACAACATTAAAACAAAACACATTTATCGCTATTATTTTTAAATATTTCAACGGGAATTGGACAAAGGAAAGGATTATTGTAGAATACAATTGTAGATTGAAATTTATATCATCTATCTTAGGTAAATTTTATTCTTAATAAATATTTATATACAGACTGGTTTTAATTTACACCTATATAAGAACTAGACAAGTTGAGTGTTTTCGAATATCGAGACCTCAACAAAGGCATTGATGAAAATTCCTAAAGAGCAAAAATACATCGATATCTCTACTGATTCATAGTCAAGTTTTTAATAAATACAATGTCGATTGAAAAGAGATCATTGGTGAAAATTTTAAAAAGTTCTTATAATTTTAAATTAAGATATATTGTTTTAATAAACGTTATTAATAAATTAAATAAATATTGCAATTTATAAATTACTAAATTTTTAATTAAATTTTTAATTATATACTATCATTTCTGTTAAATTAAATTTTTAAATAAAATTTAAAAATTAGATAATGTTTTAAAATTTTAATTAATTTTTAACTTAAATACTATATGTTTTGGTTAAAATTTTCATTGAATAAAAAATATTTGTTTTAATATTCATAATTTTACAAATATAATATCACTTTAATTTAAAAAATATTTTATATATTATTATTCATTGTAATCCAAACTTATTCAGAAAATAATGGAATATGACAATTATTATGACGTCGATGATGATGATTCTTCGTCATTGTCATCATCATCTAATGAAAACCAACCATCGGACACGTCATTTAATTCACCTAACAAACTGATTTCTCCAATTACAAAAGAAACTTTATCATGGAATGATTTTTTGTCTAATGTATCTCAAAATCTAACAAATAATTCCGTTTCCGATTCAAAAGCTGAAAGTAATAATGTAGATGACTCAATTATTTTACAGTCAGAATTCAATTGTAAGAAATCTAACGATGAAGATGTCGGTAAAGATTCTTGTGAAAAATATGGTGACGACGATGATGATGATTCTTCGTCATTGTCATCATCATCTAATGAAAACCAATTATCGGATACTTCATTTATTTCACCTAACAAACTGATTTCTCCAATTGTAAAAGAAACTTTATCATGGAATGATTTTTTGTCTAATGTATCTCAAAATCTAACAAATAATTCCGTTTCCGATTCAAAAGCTGAAAGTAGTAATGTAGATGACTCAATTATTTTACAGTCAGAATTGAATTGTAAGAAATCTAACGATGAAGATGTCGGTAAAGATTCTTGTGAAAAATA
This sequence comes from Schmidtea polychroa, assembly GCA_959609185.1. Classification (NCBI taxonomy): domain Eukaryota; kingdom Metazoa; phylum Platyhelminthes; order Tricladida; family Dugesiidae; genus Schmidtea; species Schmidtea polychroa. Next base: position 60,196 of record CAUHTR010001551.1, on the reverse strand, counting down.
TGGTGACGACGACGATGATGATTCTTCGTCATTGTCATCATCATCTAATGAAAACCAATTATCGGAAACTTCATTTAATTCACCTAACAAACTGATTTCTCCAATTACAAAAGAAACTTTATCATGGAATGATTTTTTGTCTAATGTATCTCAAAATCTAACAAATAATTCCGATTCAAAAACTGAAAGTAGTAATGTAGATGACTCAATTATGTTACAGTCAGAATTGGATTGTAAGAAATCTAATGGTGAAGATGAATATGTTGGTAACAATGATGAAGATAATGATGAATATGCTGATGAAATTGTTGGTGAAGATGATGTAGATATTGATAAAGCTTATGTAGCGGTTGGCATATATAATTATGAAGATGACGATTCTTCATCATTATCATCAATATCTGATGGAGATGAATCATCGGATTTTTCATTTTATTCCCCTGCCAAATCAGCCGCATCCATTAACACAGATACTTTGTCATGGAATGACTTTCTATCCAATGTCTCTCTAAAGGATTTAGCAGTTTTACAACGGCAAACATTGAATGCTACAACTGAGGCATATCTTGATAATAGCTGCCAAAGCAATTGCGATATTCCCCCACAGAAGAGATCCAATAGCGAATGCTTGCTGTCATCTACTCCATTACCGAAAAAGCCTCGCCTGGAATGTGATATACAGAACATTCCCGATAGCGCCTCAATCAATAATGCTTCCCAGCGAATCCTGCGGGCAAGGCAAAAAATCCAACCGAAGATAGAATTTGAGCTCAAACCAGGCGTCGAATTGAAAACTGAGCCGGGTTTCCTGGATCACATGAAACTTCTCCATGGAATCGATGATTTCCCATGGCATTGTTTCGAATGCGGGATAAAGTTTGCAAAGCTAGTGGAGTTCATGAGTCACATGTTATCAAGGCACCCCGGCAAGCAGACTGATTATTTCCAATGCCATTTCTGTGAGAGCCGCACTTGGAAAGGCTTTGATAAATTCGCGTGCCGATATTGCAAGTACCGGTCGAGCTATATCAAAGTAATGCAGTGGCACATGAAGGTCCACATAAGCCCAGCCGAGCTCAAATGTGATTTCTGTAACAAATCCTTCTCGAAAACCATCCACCGAGTGAATCACATGAAATGCTTCCACCGGAACGACCGCGCCGAGTGCCTGATATGCGGGAAGCTGACACAGAACCTGGAGGTCCACCTGCGCGAGTGCCACAACAATCGCATCTATGAATGCGCGATATGCAAGAAACAGTTCAAATTCCGACAGGGCTTGGAACATCATGAAATCAAGGAGCACGATCGAGATTTCGTGTTGAAATGTGACATTTGCGGGTTCGGATTGACGGATTACGGGCACCGCATCAAGCACATGCAGGCCCATGACAGATATGTCGATGAGAACGGTTGCTATTTGCCGTTGCCAGACACCTATGTGAAAAGGCTGCAGAAAGTTGCTGAGAAGAAAAACCGGCCGATATTTGTAGACGCTAAAACCGGACCCGGTGAAGGTGATTGGTACTCGGATGAGGAGATCGATATTGATAGGCAGAAGGAGAACGTGCGGGTTAATTCGAAAATAAATGATACTAGTGATTTGAGATTTTTCACGATGGCGAGGAGATGAAATGGAACGAGAAGATTAGAGATATTTTTCATTTTTTGTAAATATATACGCTATTTTTTGATTGGTTCGTTTTTTATTGGCTGAATTTTAACAATTAATTTACGTGATTTTCTCAATTGTTACAACTAATTCAGAAATATAAAATTTTTCTATAATCTAAATAAATCGATAAACTTACCTTTGTGTAAAAATTTAATGTTCCGAAAGTTAAAGGTTTTTATAGAGGATACCGTTCATCAACATTCAACTAAATTAATATTTTATTAGATTTAAAATTTAAAATTAAAAAAATATAAAAAACGTTTTTTTTATAAAATAAAATATTAAAAAATTAAATTAGAATTAAAATTTAAAAAATAGGAAATATCATGTGGGTAATTAAAAAAATATAATTAAATCAATAAATTTATTATAAAATACGAAATAAATTTATTTTTCTCCAACAATAATTATTAAATGTAATAATGATAAAATACTAGTTACTAGTATTTTGTTGATAAATTCGTGAGTATCAACAAACATCGATATATTCCTGATTTATAATCTTCAAACTCTCTTTTTAATAAATTTTATAGAAGAATTGAGAAAGTGGCAGAAAAATAATTTTGCATACAAACACAGCACACGTAATATTCCGAAAGTTAAAAGTAATTAATATGTTGTTACACCAAACACACTGAGATGCATTTCCTATAATATAACAAAAAAATCAATAATCTTACATTATAGAAACATACATACTTACTCTGATTTCACGTTGATGTTCTCATTTATAGCTCAATGAGATACATCTTATATTATAGAAATCTGAAAAGTGGAAGGAAAATTAAAAAATGCACACAAGCACAACACATAATAAAAAACACATAAACTTTTGATTCGTAAAATTGTAACGATGAGATACATTTCTATAATAATTCTATTTTAGACAATTTTTAGAAAAAAAAGATCGTTGAAAATTTTTTAAATTATATTTTTAATGAAAATATCAAGAGCAGATGAATTTGGTTCAAAATCTTTTTACTACAGATTTGATTTCATTTAAGAATCCCCTCATATTGAGCTCAGAAAAAAAATTACAAAAATTAAAAAAATTATTCTAATCAGCGATTTTTCCCAAAATGTTTAAAAAAAATACATTGATTGATTTATTTATTTAATTAATTATAATTAAAAATATATCGGACTCACATTTTTTCGAAATAATTCCAAAATACTTTAATAAAAGACATAAAATTCCTAAAAAAGCCTGAAAATTAATTAAAAATAATTTATAATTATAATGTTGAGTAAAAGTAAAATTTAAGAACTTGAATAATGATCTCATATCTCATATGGATCAAAATTCAAGACTTAAACTTTACTTAAAATTAAATATCTTACCTGAAAGCCATTTCTAAAATGGCTAAAATAAATTTCCAAAAAAAATTCAATATTGTAAGCAATTCAGTAAATGAATGTAAATTAATGAAGATGATTCACAGTAAATTGGTGAGAGAAATTGTTCTACACGCCAACTACCACTATAGAGAATGTATCTCAGTGGTCGAAGAAAACGAAAACAAGAAGTTTTGCGAGAGCAACAAAGAAAACGTTAAATTAAGTAGCAATTGAATAATTTAAATCGAACGTACCAGAAAGGGACATCTCCCGTTGGAAGATCTATTCCTGCGTGATATTTGTAGTTGTATTGAAAAGTACAGACCAAAAAGGGTTGTATCAAGTGTGGTTGAAATAATAAAAAGTGTAACTAAAGTGTAACTGTATCAGTTTTAAATAAAGATTTTGTGTTGGGTCGTTTATTTATTTTGAAAAGAACACAAAGGAGTCAGACAGTAATACCGACTTGCACAAGATACCAACAAAAGTAACTATATAAAGTTGACATTATGAAAGTTGCTAAGGTGTGAGAAGGTTAATCAAGCAATTCAATGATGGGTAATATCTAATAAACTAAACAAGTGTTTTTCTTAAACTATTTTCGAGAACATAAAGTGATATTTCCGTCAATTTTATTTCTGATTAATTATTTAGATATAGAGATGTATAAGATTAACCCTTAAATGCATTGTGTTGTCGTTTGATAACATACCGAATTTCGCTGTCTCGAAGTATATGTGAAGTAGATTTTAAGTTGATACGCAGTGTTATTGATTGACTGCATAACGTACATCATTTCTAATACTATTTATTGCTTATACATACCGTAAAAATCTCTTCATACATGTTCAAACTAGTTTTGTCGTTTTTCGATACACCCGTTTGCACTGAATAAACGCATCTATAATATGGGTTGGTATGTACAACCAATGATAGATGCGTCATTCTTTATGGTGAAATTTTTTGGAATGCATGTGGTTAATTTAACTACATGAATTCAACTAATTATTTAACTATTTTAATTATTTGTATTTAGACATTTTAAAAATGGCTTTCAAGTAATTTTTTCTTATTTAAAGTAAACTTTAAGGCTTTTGAAAGTTTCCCGGTTATAGATAGGAGCATCGATTCGTTAAAAAAACCCAACAAGTTGCACATTTTTGAATCAAAGAAAAACAAATGTAAAATACATAAAACATGATTTTACTTTATCAAATATAAAATATAATTAAATCAAATAAGTTTGGAAAAGCAATAAGCCTTAGTCGATAAAGATCTCACAGCTAATTTTCAGCGAATCATTCTCAATGACATCAGACTTTTTGAGATCAGACTTGGAGACATGGAATTGGGGCGAACTTTTTACGGGAGGATTATCGAAAAACGTCAGATATTTCTCGACATTTATTAATGATCCAAAACTTAATTTCACTCGGCATTTTAATAATGAAACCGAGTTAGAATCAACAAGACTCTCGATCTTCAATTCAATACAGACGTGACTGTCTCGATGCTCATGGGAACAACCTCGATGCCACAATTTTAAAATCACTTCATACTGGCCATCATTAGAAAGAAATTTATCACTGTTGACTGTCCATTTGGTATTCAATTGAGAAATATTATCGAAACAATAAAATAAAGGCCCAAACAATTTCATAGGAAAATTCCATAAAATAAGATCCGGTATTTCCCTATTTATATTATCAATGGTAGTGCATCCTCACTCAGCAGAAGGACAGACCAATAGAAATTGAATGCCGTGGAATTAATTGCCAAAAATAATAAATAAATAAATTATAAAATCGTATTCATAATTGCATTGCAATAGCCTTTATTATCAGATCTCGATATTTCAAAGTTCCCGAATGATAAATTTGAATAAGATTTTATAACGCATTATTGTTTGTTATTAAAGATTCAGATAATATCTAGCCAATATTCACTCACACAATTTGCACAAAATCCCAGAACCGCCTTAACATTGTGACATAAATCAATTCAATTTGAAACTTTATTGTATAAATTCAAAGAAAAAAAAATTTATTTAATAAATATTCCTAAATCTTTCAAACTTTTTAATAATTTCTGATGATTCTTCTTCCTCGTTAGCTTTCTTTGGATAACCTATAATTTTGATTTTCCTAGGTTATTCATAAATTGATGTTATTAATCAAGCTTGAGAATTCTAAAAGTCCTAAAAAATTTCTAAAAACCATATTTGACTTATAATAAATGTAAATACATTTTACCAGAAAATACGAAACGCTCTTTGCATTTTCAAATGAAGTCGGGGTTACTGGAATAATTTAGTCTTGAAAATGATTTGGTTCAAATTATTCATTATTTCCAGGACTGAATTATTTCTGCACCGATTTTTTAGACTTATTATTTTCCCTGCCATTCTGCATTTCAACGAAATGTAAAATTTAAGAATTTATATCTTAATAAAAATTTATATATACAAAAAATAGTTAAATTGTAAAATAAAACTGACCACTTTATTGATGTAAGTATTTAACATTTCAAAATAGAAATTATTATGTTACCATGCAAATATTAATTAAAATGAAAATCAGAATAATAAGAATTTACCAACATTCCCGAGCCCCTTATTCTTAACTCATTGAAGACGAAACATTCTTTTACAAACAGAGTTAAAGTTAATCCCAATTCTTCTGACTGCCATCCTACTAGTATTTGCCTAATCACAATAATAATAATAATAATTCACGATAATAATTTTCCAATTTCATTTTATTCTTCGTGAGTCCAGGAGTTTAATATTTATCCTGTTGTTTTCAACAGCCAAATTGGCAACGGTGTTAAACCTACTAGTTCCTAAAAACTTCGTATTGGAGATGTGTTAACAGCTCTATGGAATTAAATGTTAATTGATAAACAGTCTGAGAAATACAGAATGTACTGTCTGAATGCATACATCTTTTAAATCCTGGTCATAATCATCAATATATTCCAGTGAAATATTATCTCTGGTTTTAATAAAAATTCTTTAGTTAATTACTTCCATCTTTTCTGATTTTCAATAAAGTTCTTCCTTGCGGATACAGAATTAAACATTGGCAGTACTCCTGTAGTTTTGAAATTTAAAAAGTCTATGTAATCTTCCCTGGATTTTATTGTAATTCGTGGAGCCATAATTATTTAACTTTTTAAATATATAATATACTAGCTGGGGTACCCGGCGTTGTACAATTTAAAAAATAGTAAACAGATTCAAAAATCTTATCCAAAATCGACTTTTAATGATGAAACAAATCATCATGTTGAAACTCGTATTCCGACAATCCGCCAACACGACAATCCAGCAAGTACGACAATTCGCCAAACGACAATCCGCCAACACCAAAAAATTGGCCAACGCTAACATTTATAAAAAAAATATTTGTGGGTCATCATATTAAAATTAATTCACATGTACTTGTACAACAAATTTGCCTAAATAATCATTCAAATAAAAGCATTAAAATCAAATACCAGTACCTTTGCGACATGTTGAATGTGAGCAATACCCATAGGAGGTCAAAACATCTTGTCGGATAAACTCAGAGTATATATAATAAAACGAATTAACTCATTCAAATTTATCATTGAATCAGTTAAATTATCACAAATTTTGATAAAAAATCTTGTTTACCTCTCAGCCAGTTAAATTGTTTAAATATTTAATTAAAATTTTATATTAAACAATTAGTAGTTGATTCTTATCTTTCAGCGGAGAATTTATTATTAAAATTTTAAAAATATAATAAATTTAAAATGTATGTATGTTAAAACAAAAATTTATCGACTTTTTGGCAGATTGTCGCTTTGGCGGATTGTCGCTTTGGTGGATTGTCGCTTTGAACTATTTGGCGAATTGTCGTTTGGCGGATTGTCGCCAGATTATTAATGATTTGGCGGATTGTCGTACAACCGATGAAACTGGCGAGAATTAATCCACAATGATAACCATGAAACATCAAAGGATCTTTAGATTGCAGTAATGGATTTTCAATATTCCTCATTTGTTGATTTACTCTAAAAATGGTACTTACAAATTAATTTAGTATTTTAAAAAATTAAAAAGAGAAAATTGTTAGATTAATATTAAATATTTAAAATCAATATTAGAATGTATTTATATTATAAAGAAAATTTTGTATTAAAAAATGGAATAAATATAGTAATAGGGTACCCTATGGTGCTCACCTGGGGTTGAAACATAGCCTATGACCTGTCCCAAGTCAAATGAGGGTCACATGCAAATTTTCAGCTCCCTAGATCCAACGAAGGGGAATTCTATAGGTAACAAACAAACAAACTTTCATCTTTATGTGTTAGATAATTCTTTATTAAATTGATTTTATATTATATTTTTTTGGAAATTAATTCCACACGACTCCACTAGAAATTGGATACAAACTTTACCGTTGCCAGATATAACTTCCACCTCAGAATCATACTTATAAGGTTCGAAGGGCATTTTAATAACAAAATTTCAACTCTATCTATGTGGTTATCATCGACAATATTGACATTAAAGATAATTTTCAACGATTTACAATTGGAATTATCACCAGTAAATAATATATTGGCATCAGTTGTGAAATTTTCGATGAATTTGAAAAAGAAATAACATCCGCAATCTCCATGGCATCCATTGGTAAGCATTTTCTGGCAAATTTCACGAATTAAACTAGTTTTCAGTTGAGGATCTTTTTCAAATTGATACTTTTTCAATAATTCGGAAATTTGATCAAAGTTTCCATTTATTTTGGTGGTTTAACCCATTAGCTCCCACCGTACTCACATGGGTACACTTGTTAAAAGCGTGATTTCATGTTTTTCTATAATGACTATCCTGGAAGTGGTGACCCATTTCAAAAATAGATGGCAGTAGTAGTCTACAAAATAATTCTTCATATTTTTTGTTATAAATGTTCTACTTTACTCAATATGTCATAATAAATAACGATTAGAAGAAATTTTCTTTTGGGCAGTAAGCGTTAAATGCAAAAATTAAATTAATTCATCAATCAATAAAATATGTTGATTTGGTACGTTAATTATCATTATTATTAATAATACAATAGTGATGACACAAACATTGATACAAATGCAAAATGGAACATAATTGGCAGCGACTTACAGACATCCACAGGGACCCCCACAGGAAGTATTGATTGAGCATTAATTAATTGACATCTGCTTTTGATACATTTTGTTACATTTTATAAACTTGTTTCATTACTGTCTTTCCGTTTTCGGGATTTTTTGAATACTGATATAAATGAAATAATTGAGTCACTAATATCTATAATTATGCTTATATTTTTGGTATCTGATAAAATGCTTTCCCGAAAACCAAAAACCGTCATTATTGAAATGTTGAAAAACGACAAATTTCATATAAATATATTTTATTGTTATTATTATACAATAGAGGTTAAGTTGTGATTATTATTATTATTTTATATTATATTTACTAAAACTTTGAGTGTGAATCAGTAAAAATCAACCATAAAAACATGGATTTTGAAACTCTATTTTTCACTCTCTTAATTTCACTCAAAACTAAAATTTCAATTTACGTTCTCAGTGGCGGACTAAGGACGAAGCGGCCACTAGGCAACATTGTAATTCCGGGCCTATTTTCAGTCATTTTTTTAATATATTTTTTTATATTATAAATTTTATTTTATATAAAAAAGGTATTATAATTAAAATATAATTATAGGAAATATAAATTTAATATACCAATAAATTTAAAATAAATTACGAAATAAATTTATTTTTCCGCAACAATAAGTGGTAAATGTAATAATGATCAAATTCACTTGAAAAAGGCAGTGCCGAAAATTTGTGAGTATCAAAAACATCGATATATTACTAATAAATTCAATGGGAAAAAATCAGTGGGGAAATTGGAAAAAAAGTTCTTATAATTCGCTGAAAATGCTGTCTTTTCTTTTGATTCTTCATCAAGTTCAACTTGATAATATGCATTACCCAGGTCAGTCAAAGTGAAATACTGAGCTCCAGCCAGTTTATCTCACCTGTCTCACCGTTATTAAATTTAAAAGTCTGAAATCTAGACACAGTCTGACATCCTTTTTCTCTTTTTTCCAAACAAATTAACGGCGTGTTCCACAGAGAATTACACTTATTGATTATGTCATTCTCCCACAGATTATTAATTGCCTGATCAATCTTTCCATCTAAATTGATCGGTTGTCTCTACGGCTTAATATTTATAGGTCCTCCTTGTGTCTCAATTTTATGTTTCAATAACTTTGTACATCCTATATCCCATTTATCAGACATAAACACACTCTGATTCTTTCTTATTAATTCTACAATATTCAGATCTTTGATCTTCACCGTATCTCAGGCCATTTAAAACCATTATCCTTCTGTGATAACTCTCCAAAATTGAACTTCTTTGTTCGGAATGTGGTTGTTCGTCTTTGTTTTGCTCTGAATAATATTGGGCTAGAACTGATTTCTAAACCTAAAGTTAGGATGAAATGTGTCAGTACACAAAACGCATACTCAGCATTAAGTCTACTTAAATAAAGATATTTAGAAACACCAAGTAAACAATGATAATAGAGAGATAATATACCCAAAAATAAAACATCTGAATTAAAAATAAAATAAAACACGAACAAGAAGTATCACATGAAAACTTACTCAATTATTACCGAAAGACATGAAATAACAAAAACAAATTCGAATAAAGGCGATTAGTAAAAATTAAAAAGAAAATTAAAGAAAACCTCCATAAAATCTTACGTAAAGAAAATTATATCAAAATTTTGAATAAAAATATAGAACAATCCATAAAAATGGCGAAATCTACCATGGTCACCAATTGACCCAATAAAATTTATAAAAAATAAATATTTTAGTTTAAAACATAAAAATTTAGAAAATAATTCACAAAAATCAATTTGTTAAGGTTTTAAAAGTAAATAATTAAATTATATAGTTCAGATTAAAGGGAAAACCGAAATTGAATGGCGGTCAAGCAGAGAAGAAATGGCAAAGAAAGATTTGATAAAAACAGAACTATAAAAGGGTACAATCAGACACCAAATGGGAAAATGCGCAAACCTGAGGAAGTGGAATAAAGTGAAATTTTATCGAAATTGAAGCTGGAAACGGGAGAGGGGTAGATTAAGGGATGGTAAAGAAGACCACTTCATGGTTCTGCCATGGAGTTAAGTCGATGAAATCCTCCGTCTGACTCTACCTATTTATTATAGGTCAGCCGTAAAGGGTTTACTTACCACACAACAGTAAGGTTTGTCGTAGTGGTCACAGTGGGGCCGCGAAAGCAAACACTCTTCCCGACTTTCAATACATGAATAACTTACATAGTTAAAATCTACATCCAAAATCATCACAATACAATACACTAAGGTTAATAAACAGAGTAGATCTCAGGCCTAAATTAATCACAAATCTACAATTCACAATTAATGTAGACGGTTAAATATCATCAAGAACCAACTCTACCTATACGTTTGTCGAATCTAGATTTATGAATGTCTTAAATAAATTTTCTAGTAATAGTGTAAAGTAAAGATTTTTTAAAAATGATTGATTTAGTAGTGATAGTATTCATAAATGTGTTCAACATGCGTATCAGCAAGACTTGGATTTTAAATTGAATAGACTCTAAACTAACTATAAAAATACAAATCGTAAACCCATAAAAGTATAAATTATCCTCTCAATTTCATAAAAATATGAATTATACTTATAGATTTAATTTCTTCAAAATATAAATTATAAATTTAACTTCACAAAATATAAATTATAAACTTAAAAGTATAAATTATAAAATTATATTAGCTATAAAATATAAACTATAAATTTAACTTAACTTCATAAAAATATAAATCATAAACTTGAAAGTATAAATTATAAAATTATATTAGCTTTAGAAATATAAACTATAAATTTAACTTCATAAAAATATAAATTATAAAATTATATTAGCTTTAAAATATAAACTATAAATTCAACTTAACTTCATAAAATATAAATTATAAACTCAAAAGTATAAATTATAAAATTATATTAGCTTTAAAAACATAAACTATAAATTTAATTTCATGAAAATATAACAATATAAACTTATATTAGCTGAAAGTCTATAAATTATAATCTTAATTTGATCATAAAAGTATAAAATATAAACTACGTTAGCGATAAAAATATAATCTATAATAAGTTGTAAATATTTTATAAATACCCCCCCCCCCCCCAAGTTACGCAATCGTCGAAACAAATATCCAGATTCACAATCTAACTTATATATGTATATCTGAAACTTATAAAGGTATAATTTACATTTTTCATAAGTACCCCCCTCAAACTATACATTTGTCGAGAACAATATATATAGTAATAAATTAACTTATATATGTACAGTTATCAACCTTAATAATTCCTCAGGTCACCTAACCATTAATTGTCGTCTAAATACATTACCTTTACGATATAAATTTGGAAAATTTTGATAAATGACCCCCCCCCCCCTTAATTCATATAACCATCAACCACTACCTGTTACACTCATTTAGACTATTTAATATATATCCTTAACTTAGATTACCTTTAAAATTATAGTTGAAAATTTTTCATCGAGGACCCCTCCACAAACCATATAGTCATCAACTACCTTCTAAAAATACTAAATTAGCCTATCTTAATATATATTTAACGTATATTATATTTAAAAATATAAATTGTACATTTTCACAAATGACCCCCCCCCCCCAGATCATATAGTCATTAATGATTACCCAAAAGTGCTAATTTAATTTGTTTTCAGATATATTCAACTTATATTACCTTTAAAAATATAACTTGTATTTTTTATTTAACCGACCCCCCTCAAATCATGTAGCCATTAACTATTACGTAGGTATACTGAATCATATCACATTCATAGACAGTTAAATTATATTTCATTTAAAAATATAAATTCATAAATTTTCGTAAATGACCCCTCACCCCATAGGTGGTAATCTTATAAAAATATAAATTTACATTTATTATTATTATTATCGTTATTAGTATTGTTGTTATTATTATTATTATTATTATTATTATTATTATTATTATTATTATTATTATTATTGTTATTATTATTGTTATTAGTATTGTTACCAGTAACATTATCACTCTTATTATTATTATTATTATTATTATTATTATTATTATTATTATTATTATTATTATTATTATCATTATTATTATTATATTATTAAAATAATTATCTTTATTTCATGAAAATAAAATTATAAAACAAATTATTGATTTTGGGATTCCCCTATCACTAAATTTAGCTTCAATGGCCTTATCTTCCAATAAAATTACCGAAAACCACTAAAATCTATTTTTAGTAACACCCCCCCCCCCACCCGGAAAACGACCTCAATATTATTAATTTAAATTATATACATATATAGGTATGTGTGCGTGTATGTGTATATATATGTATATATGTGTATGTGTGTATGTATATATAGATTTATAAAATAACCTATAATACAATAACCTTCCCCCTCAAGACCCCCATGTTGTATAATGGCCACAACCCCTTTAAGGTAAAAGAATAAAGATAAAATAATTTATTAAAGCAACTCATTAAAATAATTTATTAAAATTATTAAATTGATTTTCAACTCAAATCAAAAGCCAAATCCAATTGTAAACTAAATTTATTAATTTCAATCACTAAATTTCTTTACATCATTTTTTCTTTGAATCATATTTATACCAAGGTCCTTCGAGCTCAGTTGATGGACCATCCCAATGAAATACATTTCCTGGAGTTGGAAAACTTTTGGGTAATCCCTTATTTTCTGTTTCAGGTTTTTTTTTCCTGGTTCAATGACTTGCATATTACTTGGATGTATTAATGTTGGATGGCCAACTATATTTTCTTGCATCTCTTTTTAAGTAGTCATTGTCAGATAACTTATGGCGAACTCCGCCAGGAAGATTAGCTGGTGGAACTGACCTTGGGGCAATCAAACCTTCGTATCTCATTGAATTATTATAAACTCGATTGCTAAGGAAATCTCTAAATTTTCTCATTAGTGTTGTCAACCGATCTTTGCTCATTCGAGATGCCATAATATATTATTGATCAATGGTAGTTGTTTCGAAAGTTCGGCCAAGTGCTGATATTACTGAAATATTATTAAAAAGTTTATGATATAAATATTTAATATTTTAATTTATTTACATTATTATATCAAAACTGACTAAAATTATATTGATATATTTGTTCGAAAATCGTTGTTTAACATTAATTACAATTACTGTAATAAAACAACGAAAATTAAATAATTTTAAATAACTTTAAAAAAGTAATAATGAAATCAAAATTTCATTACTTTATTTAAATTATTAGTTACCAACTTTTTCTAGTATTTTAACATAATGAATTCAAGTATATTAGGAAGTTAATTTGGTCATTTGAGGAATATTATAAATTACAAATTTAAGTAAATTAGAATTTACTCTTCGTAAGAACTTTTATGATTTTAATGAATTTAAACTTCATATATTAATATTACCCATAGTTTACAAGTGATATTTGGATTATGTTAAAATAGGTTTTAAGTTAACTTAATTAAATTGAAATTTTCTTTTGATCCAGTTATCATGGGGAATGCATGTTATCTTTAGTATTTCTATTATTTCAGTTTATTAAGTTGTTTTCTTTTTGATTATTTTCTAATTAAATTCATTATTCTCAAAAATTTCTTAAGGTATGTTTAATAAACTATGGTTATGTTTCACTTAATTTATATTCAAACATTTTAGATGTGGTATTGTATGAACAGGTTTTAATAGATTAATGTATGATTCCTGATGACTTATGATCGTTTGAGGATAGAAAGTTTGTATAGGCATAGTTGAGAAAGTAATTATAATAAAGGACCTGCGTAAATCGGACATATATCTTCTAACGATAGTCCGTGAACCCATTAGAGTGCTCGACAATTACAGTGCAAGTAGTGCGCTCACTTTTTGCGAGCACTCACGCTCTTGATACAGTACCAACGTTGATTACTCAACGGGTATCAAGCGGTAAAGAATGTTATACCTTGGGTTACGCTGGTCACAGCACTAAAGAGCAAAATATTTGATCATCAGTAACCCACCACAATAGTCATCTTTCTTGTAAATTCATTTACTAGCCAGGAAAATGTAACAGCATTAGCGACATCAATTGGAATACTTATTGAAAAAAGAGCAGAGCATCTGGAACTTGAGATCTGGGATCTTAAAAATGATATTGTGCTGAAATCGTATGTAACAGATGAACAATTTTGGAACTTAGTTGATAATAAAAGTTTCCATTGTTAAAAATTGCGGCATATGAAATAAAATCGTTCTTCGGCTCCACATATTTATGCAAATCGTTGTTTTCAACAATGAATATAATAAAATCCAAACACAGATCTCGAATTACCGATGAGCATCTTGATGATTGTCTGCGAACAGGAATATCAATTCACATCCCTAATTATGAGACATTGGCCACTAATACTCAATGCCAAAAATCACATTGACTTAATAAAATTTGTTTAGTATTGTATTTTTAGTTTGTTATAGATATACATAATGATTAATAAATATATGATTATATTGAATAAAGGTAATATACGTTAAATTAAATATGTTGTTTTGTACATTATTTGCGTTATTAACACTTTAATGGCCAATGACTCGAATTCGCGTCATTTTTGTATGGATTTTCGAAATCCGGCCTTTAAAGTGTTAATTTGAAAGTCACTATAATTAAAAAAATAAATGGTGTCGGTTACACCATCGATAATTTGGAATATGCTCTTCGGTACTAAAAGGTTGGCGACCACGGACTTAGGAGGATTGATTGAGATCCCCGTTGTTGACAATTTCAACACGAGATCCCAACCAATCCAGCATCTATAATAAAGTATGAGGTCCACCACCTGCAAATACAAGAAATAAAATGATATACTAACCCGGAGTGGCAGGTTGACTGCACTAGTGTAAAAGGTCTAGTGTATCTGCTCAAAAATACTTCGTGGTGACCAACACAGTTGGTGATAAATATGTTCAAATTGATTTATTTGCGGTTACATCTGGCTTTTTGGTTCGGCTGTAGCTGCATTCCTTACATAACAACAATATGGCTTATCGTAGTGAAGCACAGTGTGGCCACGAAAGTAAGCAAAAATTGATTTTTTGTTAATTTGACTTTTCTCATGCAGTAATCGTATTTCTAACCATACATCCAAAATCATTTACTACAACACAACACTAGGATATTAAACGGGGCAGAACCCCAGACTCAAAATGATCACATTACAAAGCTCGTAATTGACAATTCAATTGACAATTCCTGTGCAAAATTTTAGAAAAGAACAATTGGAAATACCCGTAATTGAGGACCACAAATAATCCAACAACAGCATAGATAAGTGAATAATGACGTAAGACCTTCTATCGTCAGTCCAGAACCCGAAAATGAAAATATCATGAGTAGTTTTAGTAATAGAGCTCACCTGCTCATGGATTTTCAACCATTGTATACAGCACCAACATGGCTATTACCATGGCTATACAGATGGTCTAAAGTACAATAATCATGAGGGCGTTAGGAAGGAGTCGATTCAAAATTTATAAATTCCCCTAACACATTTAAAATTAAAATGACACACCCCTAAGACCCAACAAAAGCATGTGATCAACTTCTTTGGGCAGAATCGGCTTAAATGACCTACTTTGTAACATGTTCCATTAGTATTGTCTTGTTAGTATATATGGTCTCTGTATATGATTGTTCTTCGTTCTGGCTGCATTTCTGTGAAGTCTTATATTTACTGAATCTGTTCTACTTCTTTTTATGGCCGTAATTTCCTCCGTCACCATGAAGTGGACAAAAAACTTTGTTTACACGATTGAGTCAAAATTTGTTTTAAATTATGCCAGTTACAAGTTTAATTATAAATAAATTTTAATTAAAAGAAATTCAAAGATTTTCAATTTTATTTATAAGATAAAAATTTAATGATTTATATTAAAAAATCAGGGCCCCCTAATTTCTACATTTGAACATTTTTATTGCTTCAAATAACATATTCATATATCATTGCAAAGGTTCTTGATAAACTGAACTTCAGGGTGTCCATATGTCCCCCAGATTTAACAGACCCTTTTGGGTGTAGCCGATGAAATCATCCGAGGCCCTTTAATATTTCTGATTATTATTATTTTACATTTATAACAATCACATATAGTTTCTACGGAAACTTTTTCGACTGAAACTATGAAAATAAGCAATTAAAAGAAACGCAAAGTGAATTACAAAATTACCGGAGGAAACATTGCCAGATTGAAGAAGCAATTCGAAACAATTTATTAAAATTATTAATTGCAAGTGTCAAGTAAAATCAGAGAAATAAAGATGGAATCCAATAAATTGTGGGGGGTAAAGAACTGGATAGTTATTGATAAAATAAATAAATAACGAATACCCTCCAACCAACAGGTTCTCCGTGGAGATAAAAGCATCAATTACAAATCCGAGTTTACTAATCAATTATGATATAAATCAGTAAAATTTGATAAAAAGTTTCCTTTACAGCTGTAACAAATTCCAAATTCCGTAGGCTGTGGTAACATCCGGTCAAACGGCCATCATGAGTGAAAATTCGCCTCTATAAATACTAGCGGATTGCCAATATATTTGCTATTCTAGTAAGAATCAATGGAAATAAAAAATTGCTTATAAAGTATAAAAAGTTATAAGGTATAGAATAAGCTTCAAAGCGTTGGGTAAAGGTTTCCCGGTTATAGATAGGAGCATCGATTCGTTAAAAAACCCCAACAAGTTGCACATTTTTGCATTTACCCCAAACATTCTCCATCAAAGAAAAACAAATGTAAAATACATAAAACATGATTTTACTTTATCAAATATAAAATATAATTAAATCAAATAAGTTTGGAAAAGCAATAAGCCTTAGTCGATAAAGATCTCACAGCTAATTTTCAGCGAATCATTCTCAATGACATCAGACCTTTTGAGATCAGACTTGGAGACATGGAATTGAGGACGAACTGGTTACGGGGAGGATATCGAAAAACGTCAGATATTTCTCGACATTTATTAATGCTTGAGATCCAAAACTTAATTTCACTCGGCATTTTAATAATGAAACCGAGTTAGAATCAACAAGACTACTGATCAACAATTCAATACAGACGTGACTGTCTCGATGCTCATGGGAACAACCTCGAGGCCACAATTTTAAAATCACTTCATACTGGACCATCATTAGAAAGAAATTTATCACTGTCGACTGCCCATTTGGTATTCAAATGAGAAATATTATCGAAACAATAAAATAAAGACCCAAACAATTTCATAGGAAAATTCCATAAAATAAGATCCGGTATTTCCTGATTTATATTATTAATCGTAGTCCTGTCACCCATTTCGATTATTTCTAAATCCTTGATTTGCTTTTTTAATTTAATATTTTCATTTTTTAATTCTTTGTTTTCCGCATTCTGCTCATTGTTTATGTTTTCTATGTCGATAATCATTTTATTCAATTCTCCTTTCAATTGACAAATTGTTCTATTCGTTTCATTGATAGAGTCAGAAATTGTTTGATTCACCTCATGAACCTCGTCCTTTAACGCTTTCAAATCAAACGCAATCTGAAATAAAATAATTTTACGAATCCAAGTGAGTTAATTGAAATTACTTTTTTAAAATCGAGTGACTGGGACTGACTTGAACCGATTTGTTGATGGGATGAATATTCATTAAAATATTCTTCACTTTGATTTAGTCCATTTATTATAAGTTTATGCTGACAAATTCCACCAATCATATGATCGACAACGGATACGCCTCTCATATTACTTGTTGTGCATCCGAACTCAGCAGAAGGACTGACCAATAGAAATTGGATACAAACTTTACCATTATCAGATATAACTTCCACCTCAGAATCATAGTTATGAGGTTCGAAAGGACATTTTAATAACAAAATTTCAACTCCATCTATGTGGTTATCATCGACAATATTGACATTAAAGTTAATTTTCAACGATTTACAATTGGAATTATCACCAGTAAATAATATATTGGCATCAGTTGTGAAATTTTCGATGAATTTGAAAAAGAAATAACATCCGCAATCTCCATGGCATCCATTGGTAAGCATTTTCTGGCAAATTTCACGAATTAAACTAGTTTTCAGTTGAGGATCTTTTTCAAATTGATACCTTTTCAATAATTCGGAAATTTGATCAAAGTTTCCCATTTATTTTGGTGGTTCAAATGCAAAAATTAAATTAATTCATCAATCAATAAAGTATGTTGATTTATTATTAATAATACAATAGTGATGACACAAATATTGATACAAATGCAAAATGGTGTATAATTTACGACGCACACAATTGGCAGCGACTTACAGACATCTCAATTAATAATTTTGGAATTTGCATTGATGCTAAATATATTTAAGAAATACTAAATTGTATATTTGTGCGGATTGATTGGTTTTCAGACGAAAATGTAAATATTTAACTCAAAAAAAAACTGAAAATGAATGAATTCGCCTATAGTTTAGGCATAATCTACCATAAATCTACCATGATACAGTAAAGCCATTTTTAAAGAAAATGATACTTTTAAATTTTTACATCCCTATATAGATAACAATTGTCATATAAAATTGTAATATGTAAGTAAAGATAATTTCTACTTTTCTATAAATCGTTTGTGATGATGCTATGGAAACCATAAACGATGACCGATATTAATTTCATTATTTTCACGATAATTCAGAAATTCCCAACCAGTGCTCTGCGAGAATGTTACAAGTGCTCTGTCAAATATGTAACATTAGCTATTTTATAATGAAGATTTTTTATATAGGAAGATTTGGGCCCATTAGCTTGACACAATGATTAATTGGAAAAGAGCAAGGAGAAGATAGTGCGTGTAGAAAGGCCGGAAGGGCCATTAATTATCTTGGTTCGTTGGACTATTATGGGTGACAGCCGAAGCAGATACATGGAAGCAAATGTCAAGTGAAAGATTGGCTCGGCAATAATCATTTGTCATCCCGATTTCGAGGAGTATATAAGGAAAGGGAAAATCAGAGCAAATCGGCATTTTGCCTCAGCTAGGGTTAGAAGAAACCGAGTTAAGAATAGGTAAAAACGAATTAAGGAGATTAGGGAAAAGAAGACATAGAATAGGAATACGGAAAGGTGGAAAAGAATCAAATCAAACGGAAAAAGAGGAAAACGTGGGTCAAGAGAATCTAAAGATATAAAAGGTGAATATTATCTATTTGCAAAGCATCAACGCCGAGCGGAGAATCAGTCAAACGTAACTTTGATTATTAATTGTAAAGTGGTGAGAAAAGATTGTGAATTTTGTTATTTCAATATACGTTGGGTCGTTATTGTTTTGATTTAAAGGACACGAGGAGTCAGAGGGAACCGACTTAAATTAACCAAAAACCCAACATATATTCTGGTGAGCCCGACGTGATTGAAAGTCGGAGGAAAATTATCGAAAGTAGTGGAAAATTTTTTTTTGGAAAAATAATACCGACGTGATCGAAAGTCGGCAGAGAATCATTGAAAGTTATTGTCAAAATATTTGGAAAAAGAGTACAGACGTGAGTGAAAGTCGGCTGAGAATTATTGAAAGTAGTGGAAAATTTTTAAAAATAGTGGTAACGAGATAGATAATAAAGGCTATTATTGGAAGATTTAAAAGAAGTTGAAAAGTAATTTTAAATTATTGTTTAACGTTTGAAGTTTAGCTCAAAGTGAACCGATACAACCTCAGAAGTCAAAAACAAGTCCAAATGGCAATGATAATACTGTTATGCCTCTCAATAGAGAGATGATTGATTTCGCTAATTGCCAGAAATTACCCGTCAATCAATATGGAGGAGACCCTGTTGAATTCGCAGATTTCATGGGAGATTATTATATGTATGCCACAGCATACGGATGGACACAAGCCATTATGGTTCAGAGATTCCCACTCTATCTGAAGAGTGCGGCAAGAGAAGCCTGGCAGCAAGTCGACAAACGGAACGTTGGCAATGATTGGACCAAATTGAAGGACGCAATGGCACTGAAACTGGTTGGTGGAGATATCAAAAGAATTATGCGACAGAAATTCTATAATCGAGTTCAAGGTTCAGATGAATCGGTCAGTGAGTTTGCTTATCATCTGACCACTTTAGCAGACTAAAGCCTTTCAAGTCAAACCAGATCAAGCAGATATGACCAAGCAGGTTAAAGAGCTGTTAGAAGATCAGTTTATAACCGGAGTCCACTCCGAAATCAAAAAGGCCCTATGTAATGTGGATTTTTCTAACTTCGATGAGCTCGTGAAGAAAGCCATGAAGATAGAAGCATGAATTTGAAAAGTGCGAAAAGATCAGATGCTTTTGGAGTTAATGTGGAGAGACGTGAGCGGTCAACTACTCCTGTGAGAGCACCATGGGATGAAAAGAAAATAAATAAAATCAGTAGTCCAATTTTGAGACCAAATAATAGATTTCAAGCCAGTATATCAGCCATGAACGTACAATCAAATGGACAGGTAAATAATCCTCAGTGCGAACATAGCAAAAAGTCCGGACACTACTCAAATCAATGTTGGTTCAAATATGGGAAAAATCCCAGCCCCAACAAGAGATTCTCAGAAAACAAAAGGATCAGCAGTGATGTCGAATGCTATCGATGTGGAAAAAAAGGGCATATTAGCAGAAACTATTTCACTAGATCAAGATCATCGTCAACGTCACCTTCACCACAAAGGGACAAAGTGAATACAAAGGGACAAATACAATGTCATTCGTGTAAGGGATACGGTCACATGGCGCGATCATGCCCAAGGAACTGAGAAAGATTTAGCAGACCTATATTAAAGAAATCGATTAGATTCCGAGGAGATATGCCAAACACCAGTAATATGACATATGTGCAGAGGAAATGGAGGACAAAAAGGAAAAGGAATTTCGAGAAATGCGACAGAAGTTGAACAAATTAGTGGCTAAATTCGAATCAGACGAGGAAAACTGAATCTCATATGATAATTGGAACCGTGTCAGAAGCTGAGGAAAAACCCGCCACGAAAGTGAGAAAAATCGCATCAGATTAGAATCCGACTGCACTGTTAGCCCGAATTGAAAGATGGCTTGCGAGAATGGAAACTGACAACTCCCAGTTGAAACGATGGATCGCGGAACTCAGTTTGATGTCACTAACTCAAAGTGAACTAAAGAGAGCAATAAATTTATGTGCAAAGTTATTCAAAGTAAACAGAGACGATGAGATAATTAAACAAATGCAGAGGTTTGGCAAGGCTTTACGTCAACAAGGGATTTAGTTGATATCATAGTGGAAACGACGGGACTTGATAATGTGAAGTGCCAATTCCGTGTAAATGCCTACGGACAAATCAGAGAGCTGAAGGAGCGAATACTGCGTCAATACAGTGGAGGGCAAGTGCAATTAAAATTTGAGAATCGATGTCTGGAAGACGAGGAGTACTTGGTAGATTGCGGATTGATACCAGGCTGGAAAAATAAAGTAAATGTCGTTAATGCTGTTCATACTTTGAATTCAGGCAGACAGAATTGGGAAAAGATTCTAGCAGATTTACAAGATACCCTGTATGCAGGGAATAGAGATAAAATTAATGCGAGTATCGACTTCATAATGAGCATTGAAATGGATCGAGACATGAAAGAAGGGAGGTTCGAATGCATCGTAGCGTATACGATTAAACCGACAAGTTATCAGGCAAAGTTAAAAGAGGTAATTCGAAAATGATTATGAGGTGGCAGACAATAGTGCGAAGTCTTTGATAATAGCGTTGAATATTGCGGATCAAAGGATTGAATATTATCAGGAACATTGGAGTGTAAAAGCAAAGAAAATACGACAAAAAGCAGCGGAGATATTAGGTAATGAAGGAATTATCGTGTTGACGTTCAAAGGACGAGAATTGGATGATGACGAATATTTGTTAAACTACGGATGTAACCCAAATTGTCTTAATAATGTGTACGCAACAAAGCAAAGTGATGAAATGGAAAGAGATGCACTAATAATACCGTTTTGGCCTCCGTATGAGGAAACGGATAATGATAATGTAGAGATTAAAATTAAAGTCGTAGATGACCCAGGAGAAATTGATCAAGAAATTAATGAATTGCAGAGATTAGAAACAATGGAAAATGAGGAAATGGGATCGGAAAATGAAGCTATAAAGGATATCGAGGAAATGAGCACCGATAATAGGGTACTACCGAGCATAAATGAGATGAAAAGTGAAGAGAACTTCGTTGAAACGGAAAATGACATTGCGATATGTCGGAAACGACAAAATGATGCGGAAACTGAATCTTTGAGTCTAGATGAATCAAGCGAGACTGAGCGAATATTAAAAAGTTTAGTTACGGAATTGTACGTGTTAGATGAAACTGAAACAGAAGGAGATGATACTTCGGAGGAGGAGAAAAGAGTTGTAAAGAGATTGGGAAAACTCGCATTTCCATGGTTGATGATCTCTATTATTATGCTATTGGGAATAATAAACACGACGAATTCATTGTGGCATACGACTGCTCCCAAACCGAAATGGGAAGAGTATATTCGTTGGTAAACGTAGCAGAGTGTTCAGATGCATATCCAGTAAAATTTAAAGTGACAAATCCAGTAAAATATCATGTATATCAAGAATCCGGAATTAAAAAGGAGATTACCGTCGATAATTAAAAGAAATTATGAAGAAAAGGAATTTTGTGAGGATGCAGTAATTGAGGACCTCACACGAACCGCGTTGGATCGAGATGTAATATTGACAGTGCTAGCCTATATAATATTGGAGATTGGTATTTATGGTTGTTTGGAAACTGACAATTCAAAATCATTAATAAAGAAAGCCACTGAAATGACGAATAAATATTTGATGAAGTGGATTCCAAACAATGGCGGATGGGAAAAGTTGATACAAAAGACGGAGAGCCCAAAAACAGAGACAGTAAGGGAAAAGGGAAAACTCGCATTTCCATGGTTGATGATCTCTATTATTATGCTATTGGGAATAATAAACACGACGAATTCATTGTGGCATACGACTGCTCCCAAACCGAAATGGGAAGAGTATATTCGTTGGTAAACGTAGCAGAGTGTTCAGATGCATACCCAGTAAAATTTAAAGTGACAAATCCAGTAAAATATCATGTATATCAAGAATCCGGGTTTCGACGAGCAAAGGTGAGAGAGTGTACTGTAAATCGAACTACTTTTGTACTTGGTGTACGATTTCGATACAAAAAGGTGCAATTTAGTGCAATTGAAGTCAATGAATTTTAAAGAAATAACGGGAGAACAGATCAGGGAGAAGCCGGAGAAGATAATAATGGATCCAGCAACGAGTACAACAACAAGAATCACACCTCTACGGATGAAAGATACTCCAACAGTGCTAATGTCAACCTCGACCGAAGATGGGATGCGATTCCTGAGAAAAGAAACTAACGCATAGTGTGGACAAAATGTCTATGAGACAAATTATAAAGGTATATATGCATCTCAGAAGGTGATCACAGAGGCTCAAACAAACATACATGACGGAGATATTAAGTTGACAAATTACTTTAATAACAAAATAGATTATTTGTTTCACTTTGGTCAAAATACCGTTGAAAATGTGTACCGAGAAGTTATTATAAATGATTGCAACCTCAATAAAGAAATACTCCGAAATCGGATGGCAATGGCTATAACCAATCCTAATTATTATATTTCATCTTATTTATATTACAAGTTAATTTTCCTTGATTTTACTGATGCAAATTTATAAATTACTTCATCAAAATAAATTTTTTCCGTTCCCTTACGTTCTATACTTAATAATGCGAGATCACTCAGTCTATCTTGTCCCTTGAGTGATCTCGCATTATTAAGTATAGAACGTAAGGGAACGGAAAAAATTTATTTTGATGAAGTAATTTATAAATTTGCATCAGTAAAATCAAGGAAAATTAACTTGTAATATAAATAAGATGAAATATAATAAAATTTAAAAGAAATTTTTCTTTAATGTATATTTCTCGATATTTTATTTAATTTTATGTCTTTCTAACTATTATAGTTTTGTTGTAAACTTTAATTTTATGGTTGAATATCATTGTTATATGTTATCTGTAATATAATGCAAAATTAAAAATTGTAATCAGTAATATCTTCCTTTTCTCTCACAATTCTATTTAATTAAAGCAAAATTAAAGAAAACCTTTTTCATATTTATTCATTACAGTAAAGTAGTTTGCATTGGACAAAATTTTGATTTTTAGTTTAAAACCGTCTTAATAATATTTGCATATTTTATTTGAATTTTCCATGCTGCGGGATTCTGGAAGGTTCCCAGTGAATAGATACCTTGAGTATTTACCCCGGTGGGGTCTTCGAGAGTCTCCGGTACCAGTCGGGGGATCTGTCTAGCACGGGTTCACCACTGCCGGTGTATAGGAACTAGAAATTTCGGCTTAGGAAATAGTTGTAGAAAACGAGAGCGTATGATGTCAAGGACTAATGTAAATTTCCATGGTTTGAGAGATATTTAAAACTAAACTATCAGAGGTGATACGAATAGATCCAAATACTCTACATTGACACATAAAATGATTCCAAAATAATTGATATGAGGTCGAATGTTTATTATTTCTAAGAGTTTATTATTTCTAAGAAATCGCTAGGCGATATTTTCGAGGATATGCATAGATCGCAAATATACTATTCTCCAATTTTTTCAATAGTTGGGATTTAAATCATAAATTGCGGGATAGGCAACAGCTTCATCATTTAACATCAATGAAATACATTAGGATCACGAAGTCTATTTAGTAGAAAATTCAGCCAGAAAATTGCAGGGTGAATCAAAATACGAGTTTACGACATAACGATTTCAACAAATATTTTCTCCTCGTATCACAAATCGACCAGTCGACAAATTTTCGTCTCTGAGACACAGCACAATAGAAAATTTAAATCATCGGTCGCATAAACATCCAGCATTGCTGGTAATTCCAACCTGACATCGGTTTATCGTAAAAATCACAGTGAATGCCAAGGTTCAGTTCGTCGCAATCACTCGCTAGCGATAGACAGTATGAATACCTAAATACCGGAAATCTCATATAATGATGTATCGATCTCGAGAACGAGGAAAGATTACGATAAATAATAAAATTTCACTCAGTACAATGATAATGTCAACACCCGGCATACGGAATAATTTTCTCTAAAACCACGTCGAATAAATATACTGAACACGCATCGTTAGATTCACCGTAACGTCAATTATCGTTTGCATTTAATATGCTACAGTTTTGAAAAACAATATAATCTTAATTTACAGCAATAATCGATCATTTTTGTGTGAAATCCTTTTTGTGATAATAGTCCTTTTATCAGGCCCGGCCCAAGGGCCAGGCGACCTAGGCCATAGCCTAGGGCGCCTTTTTTTAGAGGGCGCCAAATTTATTATAAACAATCAAAGTACATTATAAATAAGCCTCCAAAACTTTATATTTTGAAATTTATCTATGAAACCAACCGTTTTAAAAAAAATTGAAAATAAGAAAAAACAAAAAAAAAGTACATGCAAAATATACGAATTTCCAATTCTGAGAAATTCTGATATGTATTGAAAATTGAAATAAAAAAAATTATATGTATGTATTACAAAAACTTGATGTGCGAGTTAAATTAACAGCTATAGCTACCAGTTTTTTTTTAACAATTTTTTTGTTTCAAGTGTGTAACTAATGTGTTGTGTTGTTGCAGTTTATTCAAATTAAATTTGTATTCCTATTCTGTTTTAAAAATATAAATATATATAGGGTTTCCAAAAAAGTTTCATCCTTTTCCAAAAAAGTTTCATCCTTTTCCAAAAAAGTTTCATCCTTTTCCAAAAAAGTTTCATCCTTTTTCAAAAAAGTTTTCATTCTTTCCCAAAAAAGTTTCATATTTTTTCCACAAAATTTCAACCTCAAATGTAGAAATATTAATATTAATGAAAAATCAAAGATAAAATCAATGTTATTTAATAAATTCTTTAAATTTCCCGCCATTTTTGAGGATATAATAAAGCATATTTAAGCCCCAATGGCACCAAGAACAAGACTCACTGACCATCTCAGAGAACTTATATGCGGCAAATACCAATGCCTTAAAACCGATTGTTAAAATTTCCGAAGAGTTGGAATTGAATGTTAAAACGGTTACAGCAGTCATTAAAATATATAAGAAACTGGAAGAATAAAATCCGCAATCAAAAAATGCGGGAGAAAGAAGAAAATAACGCCGGAGCAGGTTGATTTATAAAAAAACGAAATCAACGAGGAAGTTTCAATAACTTTAAACACCTTGAAATCCAAAATACTAGAAAAATTCAACGTTTCGTTATCAAAAAGTACAATATCCAACGCAATTGAAGCTTTCCATTATAGCTTTAAGAGAGTTACATTGGTTCCTATGGCACGAAACACGACTGAGAATAAAGCAAAACGTTTTCAATACGCGTGTGATTTTACCCAAATATCGCATGAGAGTTTCATATTTTTGGATGAATGTGGAATTAGCTGCAGCTTACGCCGATCTTATGGCAGAAGTTTGAGAGGAACTTCCCCAAGAAAAACTGTCAGAGCTATCAGAAGCCAAAATATTTCAATATCCGCCGCAATCACTCAGAATGGTATTTATTTTTTCGAATACAGTTTTTCAGCTTACAACGGTGAAAAATATGGACTATTTATTGCTAATTTGTGTGAGAAGTTGAGATCTGAAGGAATTACGAACCGGTGTTTTGTGATGGATAATGTTCCTTTCCACAAAATGATAGCCATAAGAGAATTGATCAATAGCGAAGGGCATAGTGTATTATTCTTGCCGCTTTATAGCCCGCAACTAAATCCAATTGATAATTTATTCTCGAAGTGGAAAGGTCTGATCAAAGATGCAAACTGTGATACCAAAGGACAGCTTTTGGATGCGATTCGATCAGCCAGCAGTTTAATTACGGAAGAGGATTGCGAAGGCTACTTTTCTAACATGCTTTCGTTTATTGGGAAAGCTTTTGCTGATGAAGATTTTTAAATAATTACCTTAATCGTGTACTTCCTTTTTAATTTATTTTAATATTTGTCGATGAAACGTTTTTAAAAAAGGATGAAACTTTTTTGGAAAAGGATGAAACTTTTTTGGAAAAGGATGAAACTTTTCTGGAAAAGGATGAAACTTTTCTGGAAAAGGATGAAACTTTTTTGGAAACCCTGTAAGAGGTAAGGTAAGATTAAGATCATTTTTTAAAAATATATTGGAAAATATATAATATATTTATATAAATTTATGCCATAGCTAAGATGCCACCAAAAAAATTGAGTGGGTATGAATATCGGAAACGAAAAATAAATAGACAACAACAAGCTGATAAGCACGATAAAATATTGAAATATTTTAATTCCAGTAAATCAGTAGCCGATGATAATCAACATTTCGAGTCAACATCTTCAAGCTCAGAGGACGATATAGGTAATGTGTCATCAGAAGCTGAAAATTGTAATATTATCAATGAGGATAATTTAATGTCTTCTCACGGAACTGAAATAATTGTTCCTTGTGATTCAACTCATTCTGTATTTGAAAATATTTTAAATTATAATGATATTGGGCTATGGCCACAAAATTTAAAACATACGGAAATTGACCATATAGTTGTAACTGACTTATATGGAAACGAAGAAAGGTGTAATCAACAACATATTTATCCAAGAGATGAAAATAATCGAAGCTTTTCCAATTCGCTTTTTTATCGTCAAATAAGTAATGGTGAAAAATTCCTAAGAAAATGGTTTGCACTATTCAGAATCCAAAAATTCTGTATTTTGTTTTTTTTTGCAAACTTTTTGATCCATCAGGTAGGTCAAATCTAGCCAAATCTGGTTTATGGGATTGGAAAAATATTCACGACAGCTTGAAAATGCACGAACGGTCAGTTTCACATTTAAAATGTGAAAAAAACTGGATAGAAACTCGATTAAGATTAAAGGGCAATAAAACTATTGATAAGAATTTGCAGTCTTTGATAGTCCAAGAAAAATATAATTGGAAAAAGGTACTAGAAAGATTAATAAACATAACATTATTTTTGTCAAAAAATAATTTAGCATTTCGGGTTCTTGTGATAAGTTATTTGTTCCGCATAATGGAAATTTTTTAGGCCTTGTTGAACTTCTAGGAAAATTTGATTTACCATTAAATGAGCATTTGCGCAGGGTGGTCTCACAAGAAATTCATGTTCATTATTGTGGAAAAAACTATACAAAACGAATTAATAAGTACACTTGGTGATATGACAAGAAGTCATATTTTGGATTCTGTTCGTAAATCGAAATATTTTTCGATTATTTTAGACTGCACACCTGACATAAGCCATATCGAACAGCTCTCCATAACGTTAAGATTTTATGATGTTGAGGATATGGAAATAAAAGAGCATTTTGTATCCTTTAAAACCAGTTTTTGATTCTACTGGAAAAGGATTATATGATGATATTTCTGAAAGTTTAGAAGAATTCAATTTGGAATTAGCAAACTGTAGAGGCCAAGGATATGATAACGGCGCTAATATGAAAGGTAAAATTAAAGGAGTGCAAGCTAGAATTTTAAAAGAAAATCCAAGAGCGTTTTTTATGCCTTGCGGTTGTCACTCAATTAACCTACTAATTGGTGATAGTGTTTCTTCTTCAATAATGTGCATAAAGTTTTTCGGATATGTTCAAAGAATTTATACTTTGTTTGCTGCATCTGTTGGACGATGGAATATATTGAAAAAACATATTAAATCATTAAATCCTAAACCTTTAAGTGAAACGAGGTGGGAATGTAGAATCGAATGCATTAAAGCAATTATGTTTGAAATCACGGAAATTAGAAACGCATTAAATGAGTTGCAAGACACAATATTAGATGCTGCAGTTGTTTCAGAAGCTAGCTCTTTATCTGAAAAAATAGAAGATTTCGAGTTTTTGTTAACATTATCTGTCTGGTACGTACTTTTGTCAAAATTTAATATTGTCAGCAAATCCATGCAAAAAGCTACATTTGATATGAGTAACGCCATCGAGCTTCTTCGGAATTGTAAGATATTCTAGAAAATTATAGAGACTCCGGTTTTTCTGATGCTTTAAAATCGGCCAAAGATCTCGCTGCGCTATTAAACGTGAACGCACAATTTAAAGCTGTAAGAATCAGAAGGCGACAAAAACAATTTAGTTATGAGTGTGACGATGAAACTCCAGATGTAAATGACCCAGAAAAATATTATAAAAATCATGTTTTTAATGTTATGCTGGATCAATCGTTGATATCTATATCAGAAAGGTTTCAGCAAATGAAAGATTTCGAAGATTCGTGGGGTTTTTTGTTCAATATTCAAAATAATAAAAATCGTTGTGATTTGCTGAAGAGTTGCAAAGATTTACATCTGAAATTAACAAATGAGGCCAGTAGTGATATAAATGGAATAGAATTGTGCGAGGAAATCGAATCATTGAAGCAATTGGTACCAGATGATGTTAAAGATCCTTTAATATGTTTACAATTTATCAATGATAATAATTTGAAAAGTACAGTACCAAATCTGTGGGTGGCTTTACGAATCCTCGTAACAATTCCTGTTAGTGTTACGAGTGGTGAAAGAAGTTTTAGTAAATTAAAACTAATAAAAACGTATTTGCGATCTACTATGACGGAAGATAGGTTGAATAATTTGGCCATTATTTCAATTGAAAATAATGTTGTAGCAAACCTAAATTTGGAGGCAGCAATAGAAAAATTTGCAGACATGAAAGCCAGGAAAAAATCATTCTTATAAATTCTGTTTTTTTTATATATATGTCAATCGAAAAAAATGAAATAAAGTAATAAATGGATTGTTTTTTGTTAAACTTTTTTATTTTATCATAATTTTTGTACCTAATTTTTAAAATAGGGCGCTTTTTATAATTTTCGCCTGGGGCGTATAATTATCTCAAACCGGCGCTGCCTTTTATATATGTCACCATTCAAGCCAATTGTTACTGAGATAGGTGATATTCCATTATTAAAGGCGGTCGTCATGCCCCGATTGAATCCCATCGTAGACTTGTTCGGTACGAATAATAAATTTAACTGAAATCGGTGTGAATAGAATGATGATATTAGGTCGTGCGTAGAATGTTGATTTCCCCGTATTAAAGTTTGAGCGACGAAATTGCGGGTCTAGAAGGTTAATATGATTGATTGAAATCAGGGGCGTTGTAAGTATATAAATTGTATGATGTATGATGGACGAATTGGCAAGGAAGTAGTAGATGAGTTACACTAGTCTGAATCTTTCTACCTATAAATCGATGTGACCGAAACTGATTTTACTCGTAATGATTTCATTTTAGATATGGCCGTTCCGAATACAAACAGCTTTTCTTTACGACCTTGTTTTTCTTGTGCAGACAAGAATGCGTCGATGCGTACCTTACAACTGAAAATCGGACACCTGAAAATACGTATTGAACATCTGGAGGGGACATGGTTCACCCCCGTCCAGATGAAGGAAGCGAACAGGAAAATACTTCGGCTCAAACACTGCCGAGACAGCCTCTTGGAAAAGAGTCGATCGCAGCGAGTTCTTTTGCGAGAACAATCTCGAGCCTTACATCAAGTTTATACGTCTTCGGAACTTAAGAACCGCATCAATGCACCTTCGGCTATCGATCAAGGTAACATCTTTACCAGCCACCATCTAAAGGAAGGGGCAAGTTCCCCAAAACGAGTTCCATGTTCGGGACATGGGGACGATGTGGGTACGCCGTCAATCCCCAAAGTCATTTACATCGGCACTAGCGTAGCTCCGGTTGCCACTCAGGCGCCTATTGTGGCTCCAGCTCCAACCCTCACAGCCAGAAAGCCTAAACGAAAATCTCGTACGCGGGCGCCGACGAGAAAAACAGGCGGAGTCAGAAGTCGCCTTAGTTGCTTCTCATGCCAAAGCAACAGCCTATATGGTTGCTGTGATTGAGTCCTCCAAAGGTCCGTCATATCGAATTGTATCCGCTGTCAGTTCCTCGAGGAATGGAAGAAAACCAAGCCGATTTTGTTCTCGAGCAACTCATGCGGGAGGCCGAAGAGAATTTTGGGAATTTTCTACCCCAATTCCTCCACCATGAATCACATAAATTCGACACCGCTTATCGGTAAATCGAGTGCTTCACATTGTTTGAACTTTCCGTGATCCGTTAATGTAGTATAACCACCTTTAACAATATTCAATATAAATTTTGTTGTTTACGATCCATCTTACTTGAATGTATGTGGGAATGTCGGTCTTGAGTTTGATTGAGATGATTGACCATTGATGATAATACTGTAGTCGCGTGGTTGAAATTTTGTTGATGATCTTCAATCAGGACTAGTTGGATGGTAATAGTTATGATTTATGAGAGGTAAGACTTTCTACTGACACTCTAGAACCCGTAGAGAATTGCTATAAGGGAGTATTTGTACCGCAGCAGCTCACCTGCCATATAGAGTTCGCCGACTTGGGGCATGACCAACATGGAATAGTTTCCATGGGCACCTTGTCGTATGATTGTAAAGTCGTGTGGGTGTCTCCAACGGGTTGACAAAGTAAAATCAAGCGTGAGGATTGTGGGATTTGAGCCATGAACGCATAATGTCTCCTAGACTATTGGAACCATGTGAGTCAACTTATAGGGAATACCCAACCCTCTGTACACTATAGTCGTCGAGCATTCGAGTGGATTCGTGGACTGCCGATAGAAGACTTATGTCCGACTTCAAACAGGTTCCCTTATTCTATTAAGGCAATATGTATAATATTGATTATGTTGGACTAGAACTGATTTCTAGACCCAAACTTCTAATTATGACTGAAATGTGTAGGTACACAACATGCAAAAAGCAAAAAGTATAGCTAAATATTAAAAACTACACCAAATAAACAATATTAATTAAAGGAGAAAACAACAAAAACATAAACACAGAAATTAAATAAAATTATACAAAAGCAAGAAGTTATGCAAAATAGAACTCAAAAATAACCAAATAAACACAGAGTTACAAAAAACAGACTCGAATAACTTAAAAAACGGTAAAAACAGTAAAAAATTCCAGAAAAACCCAGAACATTCCATAAAAATGGCGATGACCATCACAAAAGTCATTTAGAACAACAAAAGTTAGAGAAAATAAATAAATTAGTATTAAAAATAAAAAAATCTTAAAAAGAAATTCATAAAACATCAGTTAAAATAAAAATTAAATTAAAATAACATGGAATGTTCTGGAACCGTTCCAAATCCATCATGGACGTAAAATTAACGAAAAATAATTAAAAAATAAAAATTTAAAAATAAAAACAAAAATTATGGCACAAAAATTGCCATTAAAAATAGCAAAATCGCAAAATAGAAAATTCTGGAATAAAAAGAATTCGAGTTTGTTTTAATGCATCAATACATACACGTGTACAAAATAGGTATATATAACGACACGTTTCGGTCATAATTTAATCTTTATGCCAAATTTTGAGCGAAACTTTGTCAGCACAAATAGTGAGTAATAATGATTCATTTTTTCATTTTATTGTATCGATGATTTATTTAGGTTAAAATTAAAGTAATTTTATAACTTTTCTTTTGAATTTTCAAGTGATGTACGAATGTTCAACGGCGTACTGGTATTCCTGCGTCGTTGTTCAGTCCTGCATCCAATTTGTTAAAATTTATAGGACATGCAGACATGCATTATCAATATTATAATGATCGCCTATTATATGATTCTTTTTGTTCGGGTCCTTCGGAGGTCGAACTACTTCATGGTCCTGCCATGGAGTTAGGTCGAGGAAAACCTCCGTCTGACTCTTTGTATTTATTAAAGGTCAGCCGTAAATGGTTGACTTGGCATATAACATTAAGGTTTGTTGAAGTGGTCACAGTGGGGCTGCGGAGGCAATAATTCTTCCCGACTTTTATTTAATACACATGTAAAATCCACATTCAAAATCATGAACAATGACTCTACACTAAGGTTCTAATTTGAGTAGAACTCGTACCTAAAATTACACAATTCTGCACTCACATTAATGTAGCTAGTTGATCAATAATAGTAATTTCAATTATACTTAGACATATGCCGAACTGGATTCTGTAATAGGAATTTTTGATAAAGTAATAGAAATAAGAAAGATATTCGGCATACGTACAGGTATAACTTAATCTAGATAGGCTAATTTAAAGTAAATGTAGGTATTTTAAAACCGATTCCCACTTCAAAATATTCATAAATGTATAAATACTTAGTTACAATTTTATAAATATTTATAAGATCTTAGAGATAATTATATTGATGTAAATCATTAATGGAAAATCCCGATTAAGAATTATAGATTTTGTGTATAGGAATTTTTTATAACTAATTATACATAAATGTGGAACTTCAGGAATATAGTTTATGAATAGCTACCAATAAACCTGAAAATATTTTTGAAAACTATGATGACCCCACAAAAGTAACTCATAAAAAGTCATGTAAAGCTGACTAGAAGTTCATAAATTGTAAAGTATAAAATTATAAATTATAAAATATAAACTTCCAAAGTATAAAACCTAAAATCGTGAATTATTGAATATAGGATTACAAACTGCAAAATATATAACTATAAATTATAAAATCTTAACCCCTAAATTGTAAAACATAAAATTATTATAAAATATAAAATTATAAAGTATAAAATATAAAGTCATAAATTATTAAATTATAAACTATAATATATATAACTAGAAATTATAACGTATAAATTTGTAAATTGGAAAATATAAAATTTTAAATTATAAACGGAAATTTATAAATTATAAAAAGTAACTTTCTAAATCATAAAATAGGAATCTCTAAAATGAGAAATATAAACTTCGAATTGTAACATATAAAATTATACTACTATTATTATTATTATTAACACTAATATTATTATTATTATTACTAATGTTACCATCATTATTACTATTATTCTTATTATCACTGGTATTATTAATATTATTATTATTATTATTATTATTATTATTATTATTATTATTATTATTATTATTATTATTATTATTATTATTATTATTATTATTATTACTATTATTATTATTATTATTATTATTATTATTATTATTATTATTATTATTATTATTATTATTATTATTATTATTATTATTATTATTATTATTATTATTATTATTATTATTATTATTATTATTATTATTATTATTATTGTTACTATTATTATTATTATTATTACTATTATTATTATTATTTTTATCATTATATTATTATCATCATTACCATTACCATTATTAATACCAGTATCATCAAGCCCATGGTTGTTAATAATTTTACTACTTTCAGTCATCCCTATTATTGTTACTATTGTTGATACAGATCCAATTATGGGAACTACCCTTCTCCTAACTATTATCCTGATTATTATTAATATTACGATCCTTACTAAATGACTTAATTATTATTATCAATATTGATATTAGTTAATCATATATAGTCGTAAAATAGCATTTAGCGGAACATATAGTTAATTATATATATTATGATCATACCTATCGGTTAAATATACAAATAATATAAATTGGAAATTATTATTTTTATCGGTGATTGTTAATTCCAAAAAAATCAATATTTCAATCCAATATCGATTGAGGAATTTCCCAAAATTTTAAAATTAGAAACAACCCTTTTGAGCCAATCAGAGGGATCAGAATTCTGAAAAAACTATTTTTAGCAACACTCCCCCCCTCTGGGAGAATAATACCATTAT
Source organism: Schmidtea polychroa (assembly GCA_959609185.1). NCBI lineage: Eukaryota > Metazoa > Platyhelminthes > Tricladida > Dugesiidae > Schmidtea > Schmidtea polychroa. The sequence goes on along the minus strand of CAUHTR010001551.1, from coordinate 25,163 downwards.
TCAAGCCACCTAGGGATGTGAATAAGGGGGTATGATCAGCTACACAAGCTAATACCGAATATGTAATCAAACTTAATTTTTATCAAATTAACATGAACAAGAAATTTTATTTATCAAATTTTGCCTTGAATAATAAATTACTGTACACCCGTGTTGCAAACTCCAAGCACAATGATTCTCGACTAAGAACGAGAAGCCGAACTCCAGGAGCTGAATCTCCACCTCTCCAGCTGGAAAACGATCGCCAAATTGTCCCTAAATTAGGTACATTCGATCATTCGATAAATGAATAAATTACCTCAAATGTATAAACGGTGATTTCACCACTTAGGACGAATACAACCAGGGGAAGAGTAAGTGGGTAAGAGACTGAGCTCGCCACTAGTACCCATCGCCTGGTGCACCCGCATTTAGTGGTTTTTATCTATAATCCTGGAAAATTATCTAAAAAATGAATATATAAAAGTTTAAATTACCATCAAATGGTAAATAAATGATAATTAGTTAAAATAGTAATTTTAAACAAAAATAACCTTGAAGGAATTTTCGATCAGGGCATAGGCCTTCCAACATTAATGTCTAATTTGGATAAAGTTCTTTTTAATTTAATAAATTAAAAATCACATCGATAAATTAAATCAAAAATTTCATGTTAAAAGTATTTATATTAATTACAGTAACTTTGGTCGTTAAAGTATTATTTATTTTGGTATATTTTATCATAACGTCAATTTATAAGCCACATTGGTTATGAACGGGTCTTACATTCGAGAAAAATTAAAAAAGGCCAGGTTGGCCGAGTATGAGTGGCAAGCAATTTCATCGCAAGCGTCTACGACGGGGTTGGCCAGCTCTACCAACAGGCCGATTTGAAATTTTATTCTGTTTGTATATTTTTGTGGTATGCTTTGTATATTCATGTAGTATTAGAATAATACATATTCTTGTGGTGTTAAAATAATACCTATTTTGTAAGAATTAAAATAGTGTCCGATATACTTTATAATTGCCTGAGAAATGAGAGCTTGTGCGTAAGTTTGGGAGAACAATTTTAATAAGGGACCTGAGAAATCGGACACACACCTTCTATTGGTAGTCCGTGAACCCGTAGAGTACTCGACAACTATAGTGCCTGGATGCGCTCACTTTTTGCGAGTACTCAACCCTTGGTACAGTACCAACGTTGATTACTCAACGGGTGCCAAGTGGAAAAACAATGTTGTATTCTGGGTTACGCTGGTAACAGCACCAACTAATAAACATTCAACCACCAGTAACCCACCATACAAATTTGGGGGCTCAGTCGGGATTTGAAAATATAATTGGTGAAAGAACCCGAGAATAGATATAATGGAGAGAGTAAAAGCTGATATAAAGTGATATGCTTTCAAGAACGAGCAAATTGTTTTCCCAAACACTTAAACTTAGTACATGGATGTGTGAATATGATAAAATGTATGTGGAATGTTTAAATGAGTGATGGGAGTTTTAAAGTGTGTCAATATATGAATGTATTGAAAGTGAGCATGAGAATACTGTACGAATAGCGTAGTAATAGAATGAAATGAGGATAAACGAAAATTAAAACTAAAACAAAATATAGTAAAATTTGTAAATATTAACGATTAATAAAATGTAAATATACGAAATAATAAAAATTTAAAAAATAGGGAAAAAGGGGGGATAGCACGCTAATAAAAATAAACAAATGAACAAAGTAATTAAACTTAATCATAAAACGTGTAAAATAGGGCGATAACGAATGGGATATGGGTTATATATAATTAAAACGATTATAATAAAACCACAAGATCATGAAAGAAATTTGCGCGGGATAGAACATTAAACAGAGGGAGACGGGATTGCTAAGAGTGATAAGTAGAAGGTAAAGGTTTATTGAAGCACTAATAAAATAAGGTATTCAGGATATTAGAGGGAAAATGAGAAAGGGGAAAATGACGCGGAATATTAATAAAAAGAGAACTTTAATTAATAAATCTTACTTAGATGGAATCAACCGGCTACATTACAAAGAGACTCGAAAAATTCGTAAATTTAACACACAATTCGTTACAACGGTTAAATCGCAAAGCGGACCAGTTGGTGAAAATCCAAGACGAGATGAGCTTGAATCCAAGACCGCAAGCTGAGGAAATATGTGTATTGATGAGAATAGTAACATGAGAATAGCAGAATTGACCACTAAAAGAGTCTACCAAATTCAAAATTTACGATTAGATAATGCCAAATTTAACATCAAATGGCAGGAGATAATGATGAAAATGGAGACGATCGAGGAAGAAATTAAAGAAGCAATCGAACATCAAGTTAAAGATTTTAGAAAATGTTTCATATGCAGAACCAATGAAATACGAGTAATGACGATTCCATGTGGTCATTTATGTTACTGCGAGAATTGCGCAGAGAAAATTAAACGATGCAACGTATGCGATACGAACGTTAGAGAGAAAATTGTAATATACCTCCCGTAAGGAGATGTTGTCAAATAAATTTCTTGTGAATGAATATGAAGTGATAAAATTATTAAATTATATTAAAAATCCATTATAGCAACCGAAAGGTATAAAACATACGATGGACATAGACATATAAAAGACACAAAATACGTTAAATAAATAGACAAGCAACACAGCAATTAGAACTAAAATCAAAATTGAATGCAGGACTGATCCTAGTCGTACGAATGAGCTGATCAATAAGATCAGTACGATTTTTATTTACAATTTTCTTTTCTTCCTGTTTTATTATTTTGGTATAGAGAGATACGATAATGAGGGGATGACAAGTGAATCGTCCTTACGACACTTGCCCGGATGGGGAAATCCTGATCACCCTGATGAGAGAACGTAGTAGGATCCATCGCAAATGTTGGGGAGTTTCTGTCGAGTGACTGATCACCACTTGTGGGAAATGAACCAACGCGATTATTATATTTTTTTTTGTCTGGGAGACTGGGACTAACTAAAAGGGTGAATAAAAATAGAAAAATAAAATAAAAATTGAAAAACGCGCGCTAAATGTTAAAAATTCAATCCGAGAGCAGCTGCGGATTTGAAGAAACCGTTTTTGGACTTCAAATCAAATGAAGAGTAATGATTTTTTCCCTAGCGAGTGATGAGGCACCCGAGTACAGCGGCTAACCACCGGACTGTAGTGTCCAGGAGATTATCAGCCAAGGGACTGATGATGCTGGATCACCCAATACAAAAACCCGGATACCACACCGAGTATTGGGCGCATTTTTTTTGAGTGGCTAGCGGGACTTGATACAAAAACCCGGAATGGTAGCGAGCGAGAGAGACCCAGTTACCTACACCGAGTATTAAGGAGCCCAGTGAAACGGTTGTGAGATGCGAGTCAACCGGTAAAGGACTCGTACTCAACAGGCAACCAAGATTGGACCAGTTGTGAGGCGGAGGACCGAAAGTCAACTGCATATCCAATTTCTTTTTATCTTCACTAGTCGGGAGATCTGGTTCATCACTTTTGAGAATCAAGATCGAGGCGATTATATTTCCGTGTTTTTTAAATCCTGACAGATAGGATGTTTTTTTTCTTCGTGATTATTGCTAGCAGGGATCGGAACAAAACCCGGATGCCCACACCGAGTACCGATAGGCCCAGTGAAACGGCGATGAGATTAGAGTTACCGGTATTAGACTCTTTTCAATAAGCGGCCAAAAATTGAGCCAGTTGTGAGGCCTCAGCAGATTAGGAATTTGAGTAGGAGGAGCCTTGAATTTTTAATTAGTCCGAAAGCCAACTGTTAACTCAATTTAATCGCGGTAGGGACGATAGTAGGTGTAAAAACCGAAGGCGTCTGGGGGTTGAAGAAACCTCATTTAGGGCATTTGAAACCGGTCAGGGACCGAAGACAGCGAATACGGCGTAATGGTGTAAAAGCCCAGGCGTCTAGGAGTCGTAAAAGACTTCAATTATGATTAAACCGGCCGGAAGCCGATGCCGATGTGGAGGTCTAACCAACCAAAGCGTTGATGGGTAATAGTAGATTATATGGCGTAACGGTGTAAAAGCCCAGGCGTCTAGGAGTCGTAAAAGACTTCATGAGATTAAATGAGTTGATTAAACCGGCCAGGGAGCCGATGGTGAGTGAGTGAAATGATTTTAATGAAATAAGAGAGTTGATTAAACCGGCCAGGGAGCCGATGGTAAATAAAGGTAGATGCAGAGGTCGCGCGAACCAAAGCATCAATTATTAATATGAAATTGATTAAATTGAAATAGATTAAGTGCGACAAATATGTAAAGAGTAAAGGAAAATTATGATAAAGCGCCGGCGCAAGCGAAAATGAAACCAGTTTTTGGATGGGGAAAAGCGAACGAATAGATAGTAGTTGAATTATTGAATTTTATTTATTAATAATATGTTTATTTTGATATTTATGTGATTGATATTATATTTATATGATGATTATAAAAGGGATAGATAATTGATACGACTATATAGATAATTGATACGAGTTATAGATAATTTAAAATCGACTTAAAATCAAAATGGGTTGAATAACGAGAAGTGTAGGAAAACTAGAAAATTTGAAGCGAAGGAGCAGTAAAATAAAGGGAAAATGGAAAGTAAATGAAGGGTTTAATAAAGAGAATTTATGATATGTACTAGAAGTGTTAATTATTTTAGAATAAAGCAAACAATCCAGAAAGAAATCGAAGAAATCAAGAAAGCAATAGAAATCAAGTGATATAGAGAAATCAATCAAAAGCGAAGAATCAAGGAAATCAATAAAACCAAATTCAAGAGGAATTAGAGAATTGTAAAGATTAAAGAAAAAAGTGAGACAATAATTAGAAAACATCAAAGCTCGATCACCGAAGTAGAAAATTTATCAAAGGATATCGAAAAGAGGAAAAATTGAGAGTATAGCTAGCCGAACGAGACAAAAAAGTAAAGGAAACCTCAGTTTATTGGAAAAAGAGGAGATACGAAGAGCCAAGAAAAACAGAGAACTACACAAGAAACCAGCATCAGTAGAAACAGTATTTGAATCAGACAGTTTAACGAACGAATTTGAGAACAGCGACGATTTCAAACGAACCGAATTAGATCCAATAAGCGACGCCGATTCAACTGACGAAGAGGAAAATATATCCGAGACAACAGAGATAACCGTACTGTGCCAAGAGATAATGTCGGACGGAAACCTAAATGAACCAGGGGTAGTAAACCACGTCAACATTGGGGAATTCAGAGATAAATTTCGAGGAGAGCCATTCGATGGAAATATAAACCAGTTGGAAACGTTTATAAAAGAATTCGAAGTATATATTACGATATGCCGCTGGCCAGACGACCGTACGAGAACGAATACCCCTATATCTAAAGGGAAGCGCCCAAGATGTATATTTAGAGACGAAATGCGATGCAACAAAGTTGAGAACGTGGAAAGAGATCAAAGAGTTTCTAATAAAAACATTCGGTACCGAAAAGGAAGGAAATCGGAAAATGTTAGACTTTCTAGATCGAAAGCAGAAATATAGCGAATCCAATGCACTATACGCATGTGAATTGAGGCGACTAGCAAGAGAAGCCTTCGATTCAAATCAACCAGTTCCGGAAGACAAGATAATAGCCGTATTCATAGATGGCATGAAACGAGAGGATATACGAGCAACCTTGGGATGCCGAGCACCAGAGACGCTGGAAGAAGCACTAAAAATAGCTAACAAATGTGAAACTTACTTAACACCAATACAAGTAGCAGCAATGACAGCGGCTCCAGCAGCTCCAGCAACAACAGCAACAACCACAAACAATCAAGTCAATAATGCAAATCCAGTAATGAATCAATTCATCCCAGGATCGCAACAGTTGTTCAAAACTCCACAAACAAGAAACCAAGACAATGGAGGTAATATTCAAAATTTTACTAATAATTTCAGGAACAACGACATTAACAATCGAACGTGCAACATATGTCAACGACCAGGGCATTGGAGCAATGAATGTTACAGAGCAAGGATGTGTCAAAAGTGTGGGAGAAGAGGCCACACGGAAAATGTCTGCAGAGGACCCATGATGTCAATGGGCAGAGACGGAACCAGAACCTGCTACAATTGTAATCAGCCTGGACACATGGCAAGAGAATGCACGATGAGAGCCAAACCAAATCAACCAGGATCAAACAATCCAATTCAGAACACACAAATCAACCTCATGCAGGAAATCGAACAATTAAAAGATATGATCCAGCGAATACCGACCAATAACCAACAACAACGAATCAGTATGATGCAGAGCACCGAGGAAATCCGGAAACAACCAAGTAAGCACCAACAAGATCAACAGCGAATCGAATGGCAAAGACTGCAAAACGAAGAAGCCAGAGAAATTCAAGAAAGATGGAAACAACGGGAAGCGAATCCCGGAAGAATAAATATGATGAGATTAACAAATAAAGAGGAATCGCACACTGCGGAGCAGTGTGTTAACAACGAAGGGAGTGATCCGATAATAAACGAGGAGATAAAAACGACAAAAGAAAATGAGATTGATTCACAGACAGAATTGAGCAGTGAAGAGAAAATACAATTGATCAAAGACTTTACCATAGAGGAGAAAGAAAAGAGACAAAAAAGAGATGAGAGTAAAGACGAACCAAAAAGCAATGAGATAGTTACAAAAAATCGAATTCAGAGGATAGTACTACAAAAAATCGAAGACAGAATCAAAAACGAAAACCCTACATTAACTGAGGAACAAATAAAAGAAAAAGTGAAAGAACATTGGTTCAGGAAAAATGAGTGGTTTGAAAAGAAAGAACCACATACCAAAGCTAAAATAAACATGCTGAGACAAATGCGGAGTGACCAGACGGATCAGAAAGACGAGAAAAGTGAGGTGAGTAGCCTGGGAGGCGAATTATTTCAGTCAAGTGAGGAAAACAACGAACCGAAAACACCTCCAAACAGTGAAACACCTCAAAATAGTGAGGAGAGTGAAAATGATGACATGAAATCAATGATAGAAAAAGATGATGAGGAGATATTTGAGGAAATTTTCGACACAGTAACAGAAATAGAGCGAAATGAGAGCTACATCAACGAGTTAACATACAGAAAATGCTTAAAACTTATAACTCAAGTATACCAGTGTGAAGGAGGTATAATAACGGCAGCATGGAAAGATTTAGCAACAAAATATAAAGAGAAACTAAAGGAAGCAGACCCAGATCAATATCAAGTAAGTATTCAACACCCCGAGATTCAGATACGGACTATTGAATTAAAAGGAACAAATACTGATGAACTGTACAACTGGGTACAGGAAAAGATGGGAACGAGCCATAAAAATAAACAATTATATGTCGATGGTTACAAAGTTAAAATGGGCATACATTTGGTGGATGCGATGATATGGCCAAACGAAACTAACATCTTAACCTTAGAGAGAACCAGAGATGACGAATCGGTAGCAGAAATGTTCAAGAAAATCCAACAAGTGTTTAACAATGAAGTGGAACCAGAATTGGAAAAGATCGAACGTAAAATAATGAAAGAAAACCAAATAATCTTAGTCAAACAAGCCATCGATCAGACAAGGAAATATATTAATAGATTAATGGAAAGATGGCCACAACTAATGAAACAATTTGTCAAAGACGTACGAGACACGGAAATTATGAGATTCGAAAATAAACGAGCGACAGAATTGATATCAAAATACGTAGAATACGAGAGAACCAAATGCGAACAAGAAACGATAAAAATAAAGGTGAAGTTGCCAAATGAAGAGAAACAAATAATAGAAGTTAATCCCGATTGCCAAGTTGACGAGTTAGTGCAAATCATAGATCAAGAAATCATCCAAAAAGCTCGAGAAAATAGTGAGGATGGAATGATCGAAGATGTGATAATAATGTACAACCGGCATATGTTAGAAAGAGGAGACCGAACTGTAATTTACGAACTAGGAATCTGGGAAGACGGAGCCGTCATCAATATAATCGCGATGGATGAACCATCTGGTGGGCACAAAAACGCCACTAAAACCGAGCAACAAATTAAAAGATTCCAATGGGGAATGAGAGCAAAGATGGATCGAATAATAAATATTTATAACCATTGGCTAAAGGATGATAAACTAAAACTAGCAGCCTTCAATGACGAAGATTGCAAACTGATACCATGGAAAAAAGTGTGGATCGAAAGTGAAGCTCGATGGGATTGGGAGCAGCAAAAGTTAGAACCAAATTGGATAGATAATATACCAGAAGAGATCGCAGCAGTATGGGTAAGAGAAAAACCGATCGACACTTACCAGGATATATTGCCACAAGAATTCCAAAATGAATTACAACCAGGAGAAGATGAGGAGATACGAGAACCAGTAAGATTAGCACCATTCACGTGAAAAATTGAGAATTGGATGGAAAAGATAAAATCAGCAAAGGAAGAGAAAATCACCCGATTAGTAAGTCCACCATTCTACTCGGGATTAGGTGAATAAAAGATGAAATTGCGAATATACCCGAACGGAGACGGGGTAGGAAAAGGAAGTTATGTGTCATTATGACGATTATGAATTATGACGATAAGGTACCATGGCCGTTTAACAGAAAAGTAACGATAGTGATCGAACCACTAAAAGATAGCCTTAACGTACATAAAGAAACAATGAAACCAGATCCAAGAAGCACCTGCTATCAACGACCAACAGCATTAGAAAATATCGCTTCTGGGACGTCTAAATTAATACGTCTAAATTACATTGAGAATGAGCAGTCAAAATTTGTGAAAGACAATGCCATCCAGATCAGAGTAGAAGTTGAAACAGAAAAAGAAATGAACCAACGACTGAACATACCGGAAAACCAACCGAGAATCTGTATGATGAGGAGAAGAGTGCCTGATTCAGGACATCTACCAATAGACGCCGACGCAGATGAGGAGGAAGCAGCAACATTGTTGGAAGCACAAAAGTGTAAGGAGTTGATAGAAATATTACAAAACGGTGCGAAAAATCGTCGACGAGCGGTAGTAGAACTAGCCAAATGGATAGCCGAATCATGCAAAAGGATTCAAAACCTACGAAAAATCGTTAAAGCGATTGAGGAATATCGACGAGTATACGTATGGTACCCTGAACAATTTGGTGAAATCATCCGGAAATGGAAGCAACAAGAGTGGGCCGAAAACTCACCCGAGAAATATCAACTAAAAATATTCCTGCCAGATTTCGAACCAATGGAAAAGGAATTCTACACGACAGCCAAGGTCAGGGAAGTTAAAAAGAGAATACCTTATGAACTTCCATTCCACTTACAACACGAGGGGCGATCATTAGACGACGACATTGAAATCGGTGTGACGCCACTCCAAGGAGAAATTGTGAACAGATTAACGGTGAGTAAAATTGCGGGTAGAGAATTAAGGAGAAGAGAGATAAAGCAAAAATCATCTACTCAACAACCAGGAAGTTTAGACACACCAGAAGTTCCAAATGCGGTTAGTGAAGTAACGATCGAAACAACGGGGGAAGACGAGATACTAGACGAATTACAAGAGATAGTAGAAGCAGGCGAGATTATGAGAGCATCGCAATCAGGAGATCTATTTATCGACGAAGGTGAACCGACAACTGATGATCTAGATGGGTTTGTATGCGCGCAAAGACAACCAGCAAAAACGACAGAAGCCGAGACGGATTTAGATAATGTAGAAAGAGGTGACAATAAAGAAGTAACTACAACCGATGAATGGAGCAACTGGAGAGTAGATCCAGGAGCGACCACGTCAAAAGATACAACTTACAATCCGCCAAAACGGAAAGAAACCGGAACAGCTATGGATCGACGAACAAGAGGAAGACCAAAAACAGATAAAACAGAGGTCGAACCAAAATCCAAAGTTCAGGCGCAAATGGAACAGGTAAAAAGTAAAATGGATAAACTAAGTGCATTAGTAAAACAAGTCAAAGTGAAAACAAACGTCCGGGAACAAGGAACACGATGGATAAACGACCTATTAGCCAACATGTTAGCATTAGCAAATGCAGAGGTGAAAAGAGTAATGAGGAAGGATAATATCCCGACCGAAGCCAAACAATTGTGGGCAGTGTTAAAACCGATAATAATGAAAATCATGGATAATAAAATTCGATTAACGTTAAAAGATCCCGTAGAACTCAGATTAATTGTGGAACATCTATTAAGCAGATCAGAGGACCAAAATCGATATTTAGTGGGATTAGCATATTTAGTATATAACGTTATTGGTCAATATAAAAAACGAATGCCAAAATATAACGCCACTGGTTATGAATTCCCAGTAACAGAAATAATCAAACGATCAATAGAACCATATATACTTGAACAAGGGGGATGGAAAAGCTTCATCGAATCAACTGGGAAGAAAGATCAAACGGAAATGATGCAAGCAAAGTTACGCGATTTGCTAACTGAATTCGAAGGGACAATCAATATGAAGGACCCAAGAGCAAGCCGAAAAGGAATGAATGCCATAATAACCACGATATTGATATGGATGATGTGTATCAAAGGAACAGAGTCATTTGCAGTATACGACTGCGACAACATAAAAATCCATGAGAAATATTCATTAAAGGATACGGAAGACTGTAAAGCGGCAAATCCAAGAAAACTACAAACAGTCATGGCATTAGTCTCGTATAATGTATATCAAGAAGCAGATTTCATCAAAACCATGGTCCAAGAGTGTACGGTAACCAGAAAGATATTCGCGCATCACTGCGGTTCATCCTCCCACTCAACAATTATAGAACCAGGAATGGAATGGACAGTAATATTACTATCAAGAGAGGAATGCGAGGAAGGATTCCGATCGGGGAGAATCCACTTAAGGCAAGGGATTGAAATTGCTGCAGAACCAGGGAAATTAAAAACGACTCGCGTATATACGGCAGGCAGAATAACCAAAGGAGACGGAACATGTGAGACAGGAACATACACCCTGAACGGACAACTGGTTAGTGGAGTGGTCGTAATAGAAAGCTACGAAGCTAAATTAGAAAGGTATCAAGGTTATTTCGACCCTGACACGCAGGCAATGAAGAAATACCCAAGCTGTCTCGCATCGATCATGTTCAACCGGAATCAGAAAGTATGTCGACTAATGTTACTCAAGACAGCAATATTCGAAGAAATCCAAGGGAAAGTGTACAGTGAACCAAAAGGAGAAGCAGAAAAACGAGCGATGGAAGAGCTGAGAGCAAGGAAAGGATTCAGAGAAAACGTAATAACCTCGAAATTGGAATCGGAAGTGACACCCACAGCGATAATTTCCAAAGACGATGGAATAGGAATGAGGTTCATAAAGAACAAAGTGGTGAGTAAATGCGATGAGATGGTGATCAGCACCAATTACAAAGGAATCTACTTGTCGCGGAGAACCTTAGCAAATGCGGTCGGAAGACTAAGCGAAAAGGACGTCAAATTATATTTATATGCTAATAATAAGATGGATTTCTTATATCACAGAGGATTAACATCCACGGAAAAAGTCTATCATGATCTGCTAAGAAACGATTGCCTGCTCAACAAAGAAATATTGAGAACAAAATTAGCAATGGCAATTACAAATCCGGATAACGCAATTCCATTACTACCATTACAGGAAGGATACTTCGGACGAATCGTGGGCGAAGTAATGTACACCTACCAATGCAAAAAGATAATTGCAAGATTGCCGGAAAACCCTACAATACCAAGGGATAAGTGTGCAAACGAACTCGAAATTATTCACGAAGGCAAACCCAGATTTGTGCAAGCAGTCACCAGGATAATGAACCCGGTAGGGTTACAACCAAATCTGTTTAATTGTAGTAATGCATATGGACCAATGTATGAAAAAGAGGATGGACAATGGGTTCAATTTCCGAGTAAAACCATTGCACCAACACCCAAAAAATTCGGATTGACGGAACTAACAACAGAATTAGAGTTCAAGCCAATAGACGTATCCCAGAGTGGATTATATTCACCAAAAGATCTTGAATCAGCAAGAGCCCACATGTTATTCCCAGCACAAAGACAAGCGATCTTGTCAAATATAGTGACTATTTCTGGAGGAAATAATTATGGGGAGAGCCCGAATTACGAGCTATTATTATCACCAAGTCACTATCAATAGGCAACAGCAAACATGATGAAGGCTATGTGGGGTCGATTTTTGGTATTTGGCCAAATGATGGCAGGAATACTCGGAATTATTCTGATAATACAAATAGTCAGAGTAATACTAACTCAGATGCTAGCATGTTTTGACATCTATAAACGCGAGAGAAAAGTAAATTGGAAACTTGTAATTGGATTCTTACCGTTCTTAGCGAAAACAATGGTGTTGCATGGACACTCAAAGGATATCTATCGAATAAAAAGATTGTTGAAAATATTAACGCAAATGAAAGGGACAGGCGAAGAAGTCGGACGTAAGTTCAAAGTGATAATGAGATTAGAAGCAGAAAGAACTCAAGAGAAAGCGAAAAGAACCGGGAAGTGGAAAAAGTGGATGAATCTCAGACGAGACGATGATAGTGATGACAATGATGATTTCGACGACGATGATAATAACCAAGGAGGAGCAATGTTGATAAACAAAAATACAGCCACTTGGGAAAACGAAAAAATGAAACCATGGGGATCACCATATTTATAGGCACCAACTAATGGACCAATGCGACGACCAGGAACAATGAGAGAACGGATAAGAATGGGAACCGGAAGATTACCCATACCAAACATTTATCCAACAGCTTATGAACCAAATTGGGCAGCAATGGATCCAACGATGATCAAACAGGCTAAAAGTGTAGAACAAGAAGTTGAGACAAGAACGATTGCGGTACTACAGACACCAGCCGGACCATCATTAACCATCACGGTTGAAGTGAACGGAATAGAAATGGATGCGATGATTGATACCGGAGCAAATATCTCGGCAATAAATATGAATATGCTACCAGGTAGACTATGGCCATGCATTGAGGAGACAACCATGGATGTAATAACATGCAGCAAACAATCCATAGCGGTAGTAGGAAGAGTATGGTCAACGATTGAATATAAAGGGGTTAAAGTTACAACGTACCTCGCAGTCATTAGACAGCTAAGCGTATCATGTACTTTACATCTTTAGATCTAAAGAGTGGATACTGGCAAATTAAAGTTAAAGAGGAAGATAGAGAAAAGACAGCCTTTACCATTGGAAAAGATTTATATCAGTTTAAAAAGATGCCATTTGGATTAACAAACGCACCTGCTTCGTTTCAAAGATGTATGAACTTTGTGACACACGGGATCAAACAATGTATGGTGTATATTGATGATCTGTTAATATATTCAGGTACCTTCGAACAACACTTAATCGACATCAGGAACGTATTCGTGAGACTGAAACAATGGAAGCTGAAATTGAAACCGTCAAAATGCGATTGGGCAAAGGAGAGAGTCACATTTTTAGGACATATCGTGTCGGCAAAAGGAAAAGAACCAGATCCGAGAAATGTTGAGAAAATAAAGAATTGTCCGATACCAAAGACTGTGACTCAGGTACAAGAATTTCTGGGATTATGCGGATACTACCGCAAGTTCATCAAAAATTATGCAACTATAGCAAAACCAATTCAGGAACTAACGAAAAAAGATACCCCATTTCTGTGGGAAAGAGAACAGCAAATAGCGTTCGAATCGCTAAGAGATAAATTAATAGCCTCACCTATTTTAATACATCCAGACTTCAAAAAGCCCTTTCTATTAGCAACCGATGCAAGTGGATACGCATCAGGAGCTGTGCTAGGACAATGGGATGAGGAGAAACGAGAAAGAGTCATCGGATATTACAGCAAGACGTTCAAAAAGCATGAAAAGAATTACTCAGTCACAGAAAGAGAAGTCTTAGCAATAATTCAGGCGATAAAACATTTTAAATATTTATTGTGGGGACACGAGATAATTATTACTACGGATCACCAACCTCTAGTTTGGTTGGGCCAACATAAAGAAGCATCTAGTCGATTAATGAGATGGGCAATGCAATTACAATAATATTCCCCATACATCAAGTTCAAGTCAGGAAAAAGCAAATGCGAATGCAGATTGCCTATCGAGATTTGTGTTCGAAGAACTTATGGATCATGATGTCAGGCGAATATGCATGATAATCGCGGAAGATATCGATTTTACCAATCTTAAAGAACGAACAAAAGGAAGACAGCGAATTGAAAATAATAATCGACTTCCTGGATAAAAACGATATGAAAATATTCAACAACGATGATCGATTAAAAGAACATATGGAGAAAAATCGTCACAGATATACGATCGAGAAAGGATGGCTATTGGTAATGGATGGCGACAAACGATTGATGTGCTTACCGGAAAGTAGACGGAAAGAAATTATGATACAATACCATGACGGTAAACTGGGCGGACATATGTCAGCCAAGAAAACAGAAGCAAGGCTTAAACAGAAATATTACTGGCCAAATATGAGCGATGACGTGAAGGAATGGATAAAGAACTGTTTAATATGCGCAACTAGGAAAACAACAGGCAGTAAACTAAAGCCGCCATTGAAACCAATGCCGATACCGCCAGAACCAATGACAATGATTGCAATGGATGTGGTTGGACCACTACCAGAGACTAACAGCGGAAATGTGTATATATTGGTGATAACTGATTATCTGACAAAGTTTCCTGAAGCATTTGCGATGCCGAACCAAAAAGCACGAACGGTCGCAAGGATATTAGTGGAAGAGATCTGCTGCAGATATGGAACACCAAAACAAATCTTAACTGACCAAGGAACTAATTTCATGAGCGAGATAATAAATGAAGTGACAAACTATTTCAGAATTGCCAAATTAAGAACCTCGCCATACCATCCGCAAACGAATGGTCAGACAGAAAGATTCAACGGTATACTAATAGACATGATGTCAAATTACGTGAGTAAACATCAAAAGGACTGGGATGAATATATTAAGTTGTGTCTAATGGCTTATCGAATGTCAATACACTCAGCAACGAAAATAAGTCCGTTTAAACTCATGTACGGAAGAGAATGCAATATGCCGATGGATCTCGAATATCAACCGCCAATCTCACAATATATGGAGATAGATGATTATGTGACAAAGTTCAAAGAGAGAATGCAAGAAATATGGAAAACCGCAGGGATGAACATCCGATTCAACCAAGAAAGTTATAAGGAATTGCATGATAAAAAGAAGAACGTGCAAAACCATCAATTTAAAGTGGGAGATTGGGTTATTATAGAAACACCCGAATTAATCCCAGGAAGCAGCAAAGAAATTACAACGTAATGGCAGAGGACCGTATGGAATCATCTATGTAAACGAGAACAACGCTCGAGTAAAGTTGGTTAACAATCCACTAATTAGACCCATATATGTGAATACATGTCGATGTAAAGCAGTAGCGAAAACTGCCACTAAAGACCCAGAAACAAGGAAGATAATCACGAGATCACAAACAAACGCCACAACAGAATCAGAAGTAAGCGGTAGACTAACTAGATCACAGACAAGACGGATATTCATGTTGAGGGGAGAAACAAGTAACAGCGCTAATAAAGGAACCGAAGCAGAAAGCGAAGCTGACGCAATGGCAAGGAGTCAAGCGACATGGAATATGACAGTAAAAATAGCACGAGAAATTGTACCAGAATGGGCCGATATAACCAATAAATACCAGGTATTAGGCAAACTAATGATGGTAGCAGAAAGATATGCAAAAGGACGAAGAAATGCTGAAGGAGAACAAGTACCGGCTCAAATGTATGAACTAATCCGGAGATTACCAATCATGTTCCTAACAAGTGACTTGAGTAATAACTGGCCAATCCATCATGCAGTCAAAGCAGGACAGGAAAAAAGGACATTAGAGATTATACGAATAATGGAAAACTGCAAACAATCGACAAACGTCAAAAACAGTAAAGGGAAAACTCCACTAATGAAAGCCATAGCTACAGGCGCGTCAAGAGAAGTACTCAGAGAATTATTGAGGACGGGATCCACGTTGAAAGAAAAAGACAACAAACAACGAACCATCTTACGTTACGCCGTCAGGTCAAAAAGACCCAGTATACTAAACTTTATCACGGGAAATGCAACAACCGAAGAAGCTGAGGTGTTGGGACAGAGCGTTGAACCAATTCTGAAAGCCATCAGAGGAATCTTATACAGAACCGCAGCAATGTTGATCAAATGGAAACAAAACGAATTAAAAGCGGAAGTAATTGGCATAAATCAATTCCAACACAACGAAAACATCGTACTAAGAAGCGCCATATACTCAAGACCGCCAATGCCAAAAACCATTAAAGCAATATTACAAAGAAATAGAACAGAATTGACAGGTAATTGGTGGAGATGCACAAAAGCACATGCGATGAAAAAGCAACTAGAAATACTAGTGTGGGAATGGCACCGGAAACAACGAAAATATCAAGGAACCAAAGAAGAACGAGAAGGTATCCACAACGACAAGAAAGAGATAATTAAAAAATACGAGGAGATGATCAAAGCGACAAATGTCGAGGACGACATTTTCAGGAAAACCCCGGGTGGAAGGAATGACGATGGTGATGACGACGAAAAGATGGGGGATAACGACAAAAACCCAGAGGGAAATGACAGAGAACAGAATCCGGAAGGTCGAGAAACAACGGATGATGACGAGGAGTTGGAAGAAGACGAGGATGACCAATGTCGAGGTGAAGATCAAGGATTCGACAAAACAGAAAACAAAAAACGAAAGTCCCCACTACACAGCATAATGTTTCGAAATCAAATCCAGCCAATCCTACTACAAAGAATATTTATAATATTAACATCTATCTGTTTAACGGAAACAAAACATATGAGAATCGTAAGAGAAGCTTCCCAAGAAGGCGAAGTATTTATGATAAAAGTCAGCGATTACGACGGAAACGCCGTCGGAATATGTGTTCAACTAATGGAAGGAACAGGAGTAAGCTGTGATTTCAGAACGATAACAAAAGGAAAGATTTTTAGCAGCCAAAAAAGAGACCCCAGGCTATATGGAGATTATGACATTTGTAAAGACATAACAACAGAGGAAATGGAACTAGAAAGAGCCAATGAAACCGGAGTACATTTTCAACTCAACATTTTGGAAGAAGGTATCAAAATAGAAGATAAAGGGAGTCGATCGATTACACATGTATGCATCAGAGAAGACAGAGATATATGCATAGTAACTGATATGACACAAGATCACAAATTCTTCTGGGAAGAGGTCAAACCAAATACCCCTACTGTGGTATGCGCAGGAACACAAGGGATAGTAGTATGTAAAGGAACAAGAACTGCACCAAGAAAAGACAAACCAAAGAGTATGGCAATTAAACAAGGTCCATTAATGGAGAAATCAACCAAGAAGCCAAAGAAACCAGTTAGTACAAAAACAACAACAGAACAAAACCAAACCGAATTAACAACAACAACAACAACATGGATTAACGAAGTAATCAAGGATGAAAGACGAGAAGTACAGGTAACTATTAACCTCAAGAAGAAAGGTGAAGAGGTAATTACAGTCAAAAACCAAGAAGGAGAACCAATCATAAGGATATGTGTAATGGATAAGACGGGAATAATCGACTGTACAACAACACCGATAGACAAAGGTGCAGACGTCAAAATGGAGACAGGAAAACGAAAAGAGCGATACCAAGTATGTATCCTTAAGAAAGGAAGAGGAACCAGCGTATGTCAACCAATAACTCGACAAAAATCCTAATTAATAAACATACCATGGATACCCCGAGATCAAGAAGAGGGAGAGAAACGGGAAAATCACAGTCATCTAACAGAGAAGGCGAAGGAACGACTACATCAAGCATTCAAGAAAATCAAAGCATCAGAAACGAATACCACGGGTAGTGCAATATTAACGACAGAAAAAACGAATAACGGAACAACGATAATCACAAAGACGATATGGATAACTAGCGCGATAGTAAGTACGATAATAGCGTTAGCAATGATTCAATGGATAAGAACCACCAAAAAATGTAAACAAAAACCGAGAAACCGGAGAAAATGGCCAAAGGTGGAAAAATTCGAATACAGCATTCCAACAGAGAATCTGAATTTAGAAGAATACGAGGTTGTAGAAGATCCCGGATCCAGCGGATTGTGGATGGCGGAACTACCAAGAATACCCACACCTAACGAATGGGCACACGAAGTCGATATATACCGACTAACGGACGAAAGATATGGGGGAATGCGCACGTTGCATTCCGGCCCCATAGCGACACTGGTATAACAAGAGGAGGAGTTGTTGTAAATAATGTATAAATGAAACGATAAAGTAGTAATAATAGTAGTAGTATGTACAAAATAAAAATAGTAAATTAAAACAATATGTAGAAAAATCAAAAACAAGTATGATGACCATGTATTATAAATAGGAATGAACCAGAGAAACGAAGAGCAAGAACACCCAAATGGGATACCACATGTTGTTGAGGTAGGAGAACAGCCACTAATGAATGTGCATCCAGTGGACATGATGGAAATGAACGTGCCAAACCAGCCGAGTCAGTCAACAGGATCCATGTGGAGGGCACAATGTGAATTAATGACCCAATTGACAAATCAGACTCAAGAGCATTGGGTACGAAATCAAACGGCGTTGATAGAGAGTATTAATAGAAATGCAATATACATTACAAAAATAGAGGAACAACACCAAATAATCGCGCAACTAGAATATAACAACAATCAGTTAATAAGCCAAATCACATGGCAAGCGGAAGAAATTAGAAGGTTGCACGAAAATCGACAACATGATGATATTGCCAGTTTAGTCGAGTGGATGACCGGGCTACCAGGAACTGGGGAACCGGACTCGACGGTAGACGTATAGGAGAAAGGGGTAAAATGTAAATAATCTTGTAAATAAATAGAGTTATAACCAAGTAGAAATCCCAAGATTAAAAAAGTTATCATTGTAGAATGCAAAACAAAACGGAAGAGAACCGGAGAGAAGCGGAAGAACAAAAGATTAACTATGAGTTGATGAGAAAATATCAAGCCAGGCCGGACGAGTTCGAAGAGAGACTATTATGTGCCGATGCAGCATGTAGAAGACTATTAATTGGAGCAAGTCAAACTCGATGCGGTTGTAGATTGTGCCGAGAGTGTGATATAAGATTAACAAAGCTAAAGCGAGAAACTTGTCCAGGGTGTGGAGAAGCATTTAAGCTGGTTCCCACTGGCACGATATCAGATAGAGCAATGAACCGAGAAATCAGAGAAGTGAAAATAAGATGTCCTCAAAGGTCATGCGAATGGACAGGCCGAGTAAAGGAGTTGAGAACCCATACCGACGTATGTGAAAATTTAGAATTAGAATGAGAAGCATGTACAGTAAAGTTTTCACGAAAAGAGAAAACCAAACATAAAGGAGAATGCGAAGCGCGAACGGAAAAATGTGAATTTTGCGGAGAAACTGCTAATTGGAGAGAGATCGAAATGGAACATCGAAACGCAGTAGAAAGACGGATTTGCGACGAATATACAGGGGGATGCCCAAACGAGTGTGGAGAAATTAACAACGTCAGATTAAAAGAACATTGGGAGATATGCACGAGAAAAGCGATAAAATGCCCAATGGTGACATTCGATTGTAGAGCACAATTACCAGCAGAAGAAATGAAGAAGCATGTGGAAGAGAATACATTCGAAGACATGCAAAAGATGATGAGAGCAATAGAGTTAACAGCAAGGGCAATCGAAGACGTCAAAGACGAACTCAAATCACATAAAATCATGATAAAAGAAATGCTGAGCTCACAGGAAAGCTTCGAGAATACGAGAGAAGCGGTAATAGAAAGAATGTTGAAATTAGACGACAAATTAGTCGAAGTAACTAGACTACAAACCAAATGGGCTGAAAAGGAACTGACAACAGAGGAACTACCAATATTACCATACATGTGGAAAAGCCAAGGGATAGCAGAAATAATGGAGCAAGCAAAGCAAGGAACCCAGACAACGATAGTGAGCAAACCATTTTACGTCAAGAAACATGGATACAAGATGAAATTGAGATGGTTTCCAAATGGTGAGGGAAATTTTAAAGATCGGTGCATGTCCTTATTTATGCAAATCTGTAAAGGAGATTTTGATGACCTAATAGTTTGGCCATTCCGACATAAATTAAAAATATCTCTCTTAGGATCAAAAAAGACACACATAACATACTGTCGAGCATCAAGTCCAGCATGGAATAAACCAATTACAGAAGTTAATACCGCAGTAGGAGCAGGAGAATTTATGCAGCTATACCAGTTCAATGAAGGTTCCTACATAGAAAAGGACGCTATATTCTTCCTAATCGAACTAGCGGAGGAAGGACTAACAATAGAAATACGATAGGCGGATAGAGAGAAATTGTAAATATTTTGTAAAAACGATGTAAAGTAATTATAAAGTTATTGTATAAAGTAAAGTAACTCACCAAAACCATAAAAATTAGAAAAAGAAAAAATTCAAAAAGAAATGATGAAATTTATTATAGATGATTAATCAAGAGAGACCGAATATCCGAAAGAAAACGATCACAATGAGAGAGGGAGAGGACGATACGCCATCTAGAGAAAGAGTGAGAGATGCGGAAGTCAGCAAAACAAAACCAAGCGGTTTCGCGTATTATCAAAGAATGGGAAATGATTATAGTTTAGTACATGGAAATTTGGAATAATGAGCAATTCAGATGTGAGAACCAGAGATACCTGTCATTTGAACACCAGACCATTTTCACCAAGAAACAGAGCCGAGCGCTGGCACTCAACGGATTTTTCTTCTCCGGAAAACGTGTCGCTTCTGTAATGGGAAATTAGCAGAATGGAAAAAAGGAGAACACCCAAAGGAAGAACATCGTAAACGATACCCAACTTGTCCATTCGTAATGGGATTCGATGTACACAACAAACCGGAAATAAAATACGAGGCCTTGGAGAAATTGAAAACTGAAGACGAAAAAGGAGGGAAAATGACAATCGCTATAACCAGAATCGTTGATGAATATGTCGCAACTTGTGAAGGTGAATTCCTCACGCAAATAGCAGATAACAGAATGAAAACGTTCGGAGATGATACGAGAGGACCTGAACTAGCAATAAGGGGATTCTATCTAACAGAAAAGCAAATACTCAAGTGTGAAAGATGCGAAAGCCAACAGAGATTACCGGAAGAGGGCATACCAGAAATTAGACATCAAGTATGGTGCCTATATCACAGCGAACAAGAAACCGAATATCCAGAAGTACTAGTAACAGAAGAAGAGGTTGACGAAGTTGTAGACAAGCCCAACATGTGCAGAGCGTTGAAAGCAGCCGGAATAGGCACGACAAGGGCAAAGAAAATGATTAGAGAGAGACTACAGAAAAACGTGTATATACCAACAACAACGTACGATATGATCAGAGCGATAACTCAGTATAGAGAAAAACCTGAAACAAAAATAAAAGAAGAATCAATGGTCAAAGCAGCTATCTTACGGAATATCAAATGTACTATGTGTTGGGAGATGAGTGTAGAAGTTATTCATATGCCATACGGACATTTGATTGCATGTGCCACGTGTAGTAGGAAAATGAAGGAATGTTCGATGTGTAGACAGAGGATTGCGCAGCGAATCAAAGGATCTCAACGGAATTGCGGGAGGAAGTAGATCGGTTAAGAAGACAACCACCAATATTATTAATGCCACTCTACCGTTCCCGTTGCAAGTGCCACAGCCTGCCGAAGTCACAACAGATGAAGGCTTCGAAAGAAAATAACGAACAAATAACGCAACATGGATTTAGTCTAAGGGAGATGTTGCCTGTAAATAAGACTGATAAAAAAAAAAAAAAAAAAAAAAATCATAAAGCTAAAACCAAATAAAAATTACAAAAACAAAAATTCAAAATAAAAGGAGACGAAGGAAATATGATGTGTATATTTTTGTAGATATGAATTATTTAAAAGAAAGAGAATCAGCGAGTAACGCAAGAAAAGTCAATTGACCAACCTGAACAAAGCCAGAATACGATACCAATCAAACAAGAACCGATGAAATATTATAGTAATAAATGGAGAGTCAGCAAGAAGTTGTTCAAAACAAAAATTGCAAATCAAAATGTAGAGATTACGAGATTGAGACAGCAAATTGTTCAATCAAGACGATTAATAAACACTGTCAATCAAGAAATTTTGAGGGAAATAAATGAATCGAAACGAAAAGAGACGGAAAATAAAAACCTGAGACAAGAGATAGTAGAGTTGAGAGCTCAAGCAGTAATCGAAGACTATTGGAAATCAGAAACAAGGAAGTTGAAAAAGATTGTGAATATCGACCAAGTTTATATCGAACAGTTAGAAGCACAATATGCTTATGCAAAAACGAGAATGCGAGAAAGTAAAAAAGTCGAGAAGAGAAATGCAAAACTCAAGGAAGAGATCAAGGAACAAAGAGAGGAAACAGAAAAACAATGGAAGTTGAAAGAAAATTACCAGAGAATTTTAAATCAAAAACGACGAAGCATGCAAACATTGCAGACGGCAATAACCATCAAGCAGAGAAAATGGAAAAGTAAAGAGAAGCAATTACAAGAAATACCAGAATTAAAGAGACAGTTGGTAGCAACGCAACTCGAAATAATAAGAATGAACGAGTTGAGTAAAAGACGAGCACCTGAACCTCCCGTAAAAGTAAGGGATGAGGTCGGTGACTCCCAATAAATGAGACAAAATAACTGTGTAAATAAATTGTAAATAAATCCAAGTAATTATTATTAACGTACATATGTATATGTATATGTATATGTATATGTATATGTAATATGTAAAGATGAGAAGCCTAATTGTGGTAATGATTATAATGACAATGCCAAGAACCCTACAAGCTGAAGAATCAATGATCAGATGCCAGAAAGAATACCCATACCGAAGAGAAGATAGCACATGTAGTAGCTTTAAATCGATCTGCGAAAAACCCAATGAGGAATGCGAACAAATCAAGTTGCAATGTTCGCAATGTCCACAAACAACTGAAAGTTTGACGGAAGTGCAAATGGCTCAGACAATAAAAACAATCTTGGAACAAGAAATGAAAGTTATCAGAATCCAGATAGCAACATTAGCCAAACAATGTCAAAGTCAGAAATCAAAGAAGGAGTCCCAAACAGATCCAGCCGCAATGAGAATGATGGTAATAATATTAGAGGAAATAAAACAACAGGTAACAACAACCGCCAATGGACGTTCAAGCAATTGCGAAATAGTAGTAAAATCTTTAGAGGAAATGAAAGGAAAAATAACTTCCATCATCAAAGAGGAACCCAGCATTAAAAATGAGGTAACGAAAACCTTGAAAGAAATGACAAGAGAAATCTTAACTACCATAAACAAAAACCCAATGAACTCCGAGAAGATGATTAAAACCCTAGAGGAAATAAAGAAAGTTGTCACCTCGGAAGAAAACAAATTCAACAAACCCGAAAAATCAGAGATTACAGATACAACCCAATTGGGAGAAATGATGAACAAACCCAAAGTAATAGAACGGAGAGAGTCCGAACCCCTCACAATATTGATCCTATTAGCGGCGAGCCTAATGGTAAATATCACCATACTGAGCCTGATTGCACTCAAACCCAATTCCAGTAAAGAAAGAAACAAAACCTCAAACTAAAAGAACAATCAAGGAGTATTCGTATCCCAATGGAAGAACAGCTACTCCAAACAACGAACCAACCAAGATATTTCAAATCCTCCCCAAACATTGAAACCAGAGCCGTCATCGAGACGAGATCCCGAACAACAGAGTTCTATTAATATGAAATCATGACAGTAAAAACATTTCGCGACATTATAAACGATAAATCATCCTGATCGAACAATTGATTCCAAAGACTGAGACTATGATTAATAACATTGATTCTTGAGCATGATAATTTTATTTTATGTGGACCAACCTCGGTCGTTCTTTTTCTTCATCTTTCAACCCATCTGTAGAATGTAGTGTAATAGTAGCATTTTTATGTATGTGGGTATTGAGGTCACGACCCTGTAGCTTGTGGACCCAATTTGCATGTAGGCACTTGTAATATAGTGCAAGTATTCTGAAAAATAATCTTATTCATCTTCTGATTTAAATTGCGGGTCGCAATTTTATGGGCCCCCGAGTGTTTAATGTTGGGCTAGAACTGATTTCTAGACCCAAACTTCTAATTATGACTGAAATGTGTAGGTACACAACATGCAAAAAGCAAAAAGTATAGCTAAATATTAAAAACTACACCAAATAAACAATATTAATTAAAGGAGAAAACAACAAAAACATAAACACAGAAATTAAATAAAATTATACAAAAGCAAGAAGTTATGCAAAATAGAACTCAAAAATAACCAAATAAACACAGAGTTACAAAAAACAGACTCGAATAACTTAAAAAACGGTAAAAACAGTAAAAAATTCCAGAAAAACCCAGAACATTCCATAAAAATGGCGATGACCATCACAAAAGCCATTTAGAACAACAAAAGTTAGAGAAAATAAATAAATTAGTATTAAAAATAAAAAAATCTTAAAAAGAAATTCATAAAACATCAGTTAAGATAAAAATAAAATTAAATTAACATGGAATGTTCTGGAACCGTTCCAAATCCATCATGGACGTAAAAATTAACGAAAAATAATTAAAAAATAAAAATTTAAAAATAAAAACAAAAATTATGGCACAAAAATTGCCATTAAAAATAGCAAAATCGCAAAATAGAAAATTCTGGAATAAAAAGAATTCGAGTTTGTTTTAATGCATCAATACATACACGTGTACAAAATAGGTATATATACCGACACGTTTCGGTCATAATTTAATCTTTATGCCAAATTTTGAGCGAAACTTTGTCAGCACAAATAGTGAGTAATAATGATTCATTTTTTCATTTTATTGTATCGATGATTTATTTAGGTTAAAATTAAAGTAATTTTATAACTTTTCTTTTGAATTTTCAAGTGATGTACGAATGTTCAACGGCGTACTGGTATTCCTGCGTCGTTGTTCAGTCCTGCATCCAATTT